>QNGE01002674.1:80761-91956 GCA_008508345.1 Paragonimus westermani
ACTGATGAGTAGTCGGGGATTTGGTTTATTTTCAAGTTGACCATCACTCACATTTGATCGCAGCGTTCGCATTCAGGTAGACTTTGCAGCCAGTCTCTTTCGAAAAGAAGCACTAGACTCGAGTTTCGTTCTCATTAGAGTTCTGTACTCGATTGAACAACCTGATTCCAAAACAGATATAAGGGTGTCATTAAAAATGTTTATCGAGAATGAGACAGAACTGGTTTGTGCAGGTCCTGAATATATGTGACAGGTAATCTCCAGAAGTGGCAGTCGGAACAGGAGACGTACTCCTAATGAATCGTGATGGTAGACTAGGGGGGTGGCCTGGAAAAATAAGCGATGAGGGGGCGTCAGTTAGCATACCCTGACCAAACACGTAGGATCAGAACACGATGCACGAAATAGTGTTCTTGTTTATGCCTCTCAGTTGGAGGCCAATGTGAATGACTTGTTAACCTCAGACGTGAACAGCCTGACAATTCGCTAACCAGAAACCCACCTATCCGATTTTGCCAGACTGCCAACATCTAGTCAGACGAACGGGTATAAACAGGTGCTTGGTTAAAAGTGCACAAATCATATGCAACAGTGAGAATCTGCCCGCAGCTCAAAGAAGCGGACACACGGAACCTCCTACAATATTGCACCTGTCGGGCACCAAAAATGTTCTACATTTGAATGGAAAATATTGTCCAAACGGTTGCTAAGTAGTTCGTTTTTAATTTAAAGAACTTCTGAACCAAATAATTTTTTGATTTTGATAAAGCATCACCATAGCAACAGGGCTTTATTTTGTAACACTGGAGCGACTAGGAAATTTTTGCCCTTTCGTTTCTGTAGTTTTTTCTGTTGGCTTCGTTTATGCTCGTAACGCAAAACCGGTCACCATTCATATGTTATCAGATCTCGGTGTCTGCTCAAGGTGGAATTGGCCATTGTTCACTAACGTACCAATTACGCTATTGCGAAAAATCAACTTAATTCTAGGTAAAGATACACAATCTATTCTTTCAACTGATGGATTTCCAGTGTGACTCCGCAGATTAAACCATAGTTGTATTCATTCGAGGTATACAATACTAGAATGTAAAAAAAACCCGGATCATGACATGGGTCTTAATACAACAGTGATATGTGGCACTTTTTTTCGTTGCGGATTCAGCTACATCTTGGCACTTATGAAAAGGGGGTTGAGCGACGTCATGGTTTCCAGACGAATGTTGTCTACATATTTCATCTGTGGACAATGAAATCTTTGAGGTTATCTCTTGGTTTTTACCTACTCACGCCGATACCGTTACTTATTTTGTTGATAACTTGCGTTGTTCGGTGTGTGCTGGACAACCAGACATTTTGAAGGAAGCACAATCTATGGAACTTGGCAGCACAATGAATCATTCACGTCTGATATGCAGGATGGCGCCAGTTCGCCTAAACGGTATGTCAACGAGGTGAAAGCGTTTCCGGAGAATTGTTGGGACTGGCGCACGCGCTCAAGCGACCGCCTGATGAGTACATTTTGCTGTGCTGTTTACACCGCCTTACTGGGTATTGACGGACATGATCCGATTGCGTCAAATGAAGTTCCCAGGTTCGTCCCTAGTTCACACGGTACAGGGCGTGTGTGGGAATCACAGCGGATCAAGGTATCCCACCGGTGTACGGCCCATTGGATAGTTCCTTGACCAAACTGTGTTTGTCCCACTGTTCGTCTTGGATTGTTGCTTAATTTCAGCAAACTGGGGAAATCACACAATTTATGAATGAAGGAGCCCACAGAAATCTCTAAAGCAGAGTTGGTCTTATTGAATTCTTCTGGCTTCAGCTTGTAGACTGCGTGCAGTAAGTTCAAGCATCGTCATCCACAAAATAATGGACCCGCTGCTGCAAGGTTTTTCAGTGTTTAACCGCACTTTCCCGATACAAGTTCCGTTCATTGAAAGTAGTGTTCACTACGTCGGAAAGGAGTAAATACGGAAGACGTGCAGAGGGATGTTGCACCCGTTGTGATTTTAAATCTGTAAGGTTCCACTCGTAAGCTCTCTCAGCAACTGTTCACAAACAGACGGTCTGTTCCTCGAGTACTCGCTGGGCTAGCATTCCATCCCCATCGCATTTCACATACCAATACCGGTGGAAATGACTGCAGTTCTCTGAATAGTTTGAAGGCACCCGTAGTTTACATTTGACTTTGGTGGAAGACTGTAACACTCGGAATTAGGGGCCCTAGATAACGTGCTTGAATCGAAACCTCCCACGCAAGTAATGAGGAGAAGACCTGATAATGGTAGTATTAAGCAGTTCATATTAGATAAGAAGCCGAGTTCATGGATGTACAACAGTATTAAAGAAATCACACTCTCTCATTGGCTGATCGTATTTGCACATACAGTCAAACTGCAAGTTAATTGGTGCGATACAGAACAAAGAAATTGGCGAATAACGGAAAGCGTAACATTGAGACTGTTAATCCAATCCTGATGCGGTATTCTTTACGCGACTTTTAGGTTGGCCCCCTGTTATGTTGTGTCGGAATTTGGATGCGAGGTGAATCGAGTAGATTTTCATCACAATGGGATCATCTTCGGTGGCCAAGCCACGTTCTACCTTTATGTTCAGGTAGACGAAGCTAATGCCTTCTCCGTAGGTATCTGCAGACATTAGAACCTGAGTAATGAAACAGAAACTATTTCTGGCGGCATAGAACACCCACTTATTAAACCGGATGTGTGCATAGGTCGTGGGTGACACATTTTCGTACACGTAGATCACTCGGGGTGGATCAGTTGACTGGTCCCCACGGCCCCTAACTTAACGTCCTTGGGTTTTTTTTGTGGAACCAGCTTCAAGTTCTATACTTCACGATCTCATTCCATTGTTTAGTTAAATGAGTGTGCAGTAACAGCGTCGCAGAATATTTTCAGTAAAGAAGCCCAAACCCCTCATTACAGTATGTGGTAAACTGAATCGGCAACTACGTTGAAAATGCCGTATTCATTGTAACTTTGAGCCGTTACTTTTTTGAGAACGCACACCAGCCCCTTCGAAGGTTTCATAACTTGATATCCTCACCGAATTCTTATGTAAGTACAGCCGTGTTTGCTCCACTGTTTTTCCTGGGTTTGAAATTGACACTTGCTTTCTACGTTAGGAACACGGGACATTAGACAGCTTTTCCTCCCCACTCCTGACTCGTGCGTGTGTTCCAGCCCAAGTGCACCAGCTTCGGAATTGCGCTAGGTTTGGTGCACTGGTCGACGTTTATTAAGCATTCGGAGAATACGCGCATCAAATGGGTTGTAACGTTGTGTTTCGCAGGTTTCCAAACAATTAGTTGAGAATAACACGATGTTGTTATTCTCGATTCATTTGTATACAAATATCCATGGTTGATTGAAACCACTCATAAGAATGACATCCACAGAATAGATATGAAGACGAAATTTTCATCTAATAATGTGTAAACTCATTAGCGGGGCTGTGGAACCTGTGTGACTCACAGGCGAAAGTGGCCGCCCTCACATATGTCGCGACTATATCTCGAGTTACATTCAAGCTCGATCTTGGACACTTCATTCTGTGTTTTGGATGAGACCCAACTGTGAGAAGTCAGGGTTCTGGCTAGATTCGACCCAGCGACTACTTATTGGTAATATAATTTTTACGCTCAACAGTGGTGTTGTAGGTTCCAGCGTGAACTGTTTGTGAAATTCTGCCGGGGCAGTCGATCCTCTGGATCATTTGATGGATTCCATGAGACAGTGGGACAGGTGGGTAACAGAGTCCAATTGTGAAATTTCCGAACTCCTGACGTGGCTTCGTAGCTCAGCTGGTGGAGCACTTGCCGCGTTGAGGCATGCTGTTTCTGTCGCTGGTTCGGATCCAGCTGAAGTCCTTAATTTTCACAGTTGAGTCTCATCTAAAATCTATAATCTGCCAAACCACTTATCAGTAACTTAATTCTGTGTTAACCAAACAAACTTCCCATCCCCCTAAAACAATTTCGTTGCTGTTGTAAGCGATCGGTAATGCATACGTTCAGGTCTAAGTGAGGGAGTTGCCGTAGAGGTCAGATCTTTGGGAATCTTATGGGCTAACAGCAAACAACTCTGCAGTGACGAGCATCTCGTAAAAGCATAAAACTGGCTAACTGCAGCTCTGCTACACTTCTTACGACTTACAAACTACCGTTGGCACTACTCACCATTCTCATCGATCGGCCGTGCCACTCATCCTTCTCATCCTAGCGAAGACGATATGGAGGGGAGAATAGATGTACCTTAAGTCACAAAGTAGGTTTGGTCGTGCTAGATTTCTCTGCTGCCGGACCGGCGCTGCCCAGGCTATGAAAGTTTTCGGCTTCTGTCCCTCTCGATAGCGACTGCTATCTTGCACACCACATTTATGTCACAAGCTTGTGATGACACTGATAAAGTCCACGAAAACCAGATTCGATGTTGTGGATTGTCAATTCCCACGCATCAACTTCATTTGAAAATCTGTCGAACTCATCTGGGACCAGGTTGTGCAAAGGGACAGGCACAATCCGGCCACAGAATCGCGATCCCCTTCAATTCACACATAAACACACACGGTTCGCGGGATCCGATTCGGGTTAGCCTGTCATAGTGACCGAAACCAAAGGACGCCTGCGCCTAACCATCACCGGTTCCACCCACACACCACATATCCAGTGTAAACCCGAAGAAATAAGACCGGTAGATGTGCGAATGGGTCTCTGTGTCCAGCCGGCCAATGCTGGTTAGCCAGCTGATTAGCTAGAAGAGAAAGGAAACTGTTATCTCTCGGAAATTAAATAGCGAGATGCTGCAATGACGAGATCTAAACTAGGAAGAAAGATGTTTGAAGTGTAATACAAGAAGCGTTGCAGTATAGGAGTGCAGGTTAGTGCATCCCAAAGAAGATAGGGATGAAAAGTAAAATCCTCATTGAACTACGAAAAACCAGACAGACCACTCATCATAAAATACACCAACAAAGCCGAAGAAAAGAATGAGTAGAGGACCACAGACACTCAAGTTTCAGGAAAGTAGAGCGGATTAATTGTCAACGACCAGGCTGTTGGCCGATGCATTTATTAACAGAAGTAGAATGGATACACTGATGTGAGCTAGCTGAGCCTAACTTACTCGTCGCCTCTTCGCCGACGGGGTATGCTGATGACCCATTAACCCCAATCGGCCAACGCATTCGCCGCCGCACACATCGCAACGCCATATAGTCACGTCACCGCGATCTATGGCACCGATGGTTCCCTTGCGTACCGCACGCTTCCGCTCGCGGTCGTGCAATAATTGCTCGTCGTCCGGATCGTATTCCTCCAGGCCGTCCTGTTCAACGCCAAATCCTGCCAACATCTAAAATCAATGTTACGACTTGAGAGACTTACCTGCACTTACATGCTTCTGACCACGGGGCTTTCGCTTACCTGATTTCACTTGTCTGTACAGTAACTGCTTCGGGATACGGTCATCGCCCATCTGACGGACGTGACTGAGCCAACGGAGCTGGTTCAGCATCAACATGGCTCCCATCCCGTCCATGCTCACTCGCTGCATTACCTCAGTGTGCGGAATCATGTCCGACCACCGGATACCCAAGATGCGCCTCAGACATTGCACATGGAAGCGGCTCAGATAGCTCACTTTCCGCTGGTTCAATGTCCACGTCTCACTGCCGTACAACAGTGTAGACAGTACCATTGAGCAGTAGACACACAGCTTGGTTGCCATCTTCAGGCATTGGTTCATCCAGACACGCCTTTCAAGACGTCCGAAAGCGGTGCCAGCCTTCACCGCTCGCGCTCTCAACTCGCGGTCCACGGACAAATCTGTCGACTAGTTGATACCCAGGTAGTAGAAATCCCCACAGCTATTCTCAATGTCTCCAGCGATACGAATTTGTGGTGGAGGTACACAATTAGCAACTCCACCAGAAGGCTGAAAAAACGAAAACGTCTTACCTGTGTTGATGTCCAATCCGAACTTCGATGCTGCCGACGCAAAGGCTGTAGCCAGTCGTTGCAGTTCTTCTTCACTGTGTGCCAGAAATGCGCTATCATCTGCGCATCGTTGACGAATGTAACCGGGTTGGGGCGCCGAAACGTCGGGTATTTAACAGGCGTCCGTCCATCCGGTACTCAACTTCAATGCCATCCTCTCCACAGTCCTGAAAAGCAACTGTTACCATGGCAGTCAGTTATAAGCTAAATAGGGCTGGGGCTATAACACAACCCTGCTTCACGCCAGTGACGATGTCGAAATCATCAGAGGTCGATCCACACGATTGCAGCTTCGCTTTCATGCCCGCACGCAACACTCTAACCATAATGACGAACTTACCTGGACATCCAAACTTACCAAGCACCGTCCACAGCGCCTCGCGGCTCACGGAATCGAACGCCTTGGTGAATTCCACGAACAGGGCATACAGGGACTGATTCCGTTACGGCACTTCTCCTGAAGCTGTCGAGCAGCAAACACCAGGTCGATCATACTCCGACTCACCCGGAATTCACACTGCTCCTCGGGAACATTCTCCTCCAAAACGGTCGCATTCAAGCGGTTCAGGAGGATTCCGGCAAGTACCTTGCCTGCACAGCTCAAAAGGCTGATAACTCGGTAGCTGTCGGTGCATTGCTTGCTACCCTTCCCTTTTAACAAGGGCGTCCTTGAAATTTCGCAGCATCGCCTCGTGCTCCCAAATAGAGTGAACTAACAGAAGCAGAGCGCGTTCTAACACCGGCTCGCCATTTTTCAGGATCTAACCTGGCGGCCTATCCTAGCCTGCAGCATTCCCGTTGCGCAGTTGACCAATCGCCCTCTGCAACTCAAGCAAATCTGGGGCGAGAGCAAGTGAAGATTTGACGTCCTGTTGCGGCAAGCTGTTCACAGTCATCCAATCAATTGTGGCAGGGCGGTTTTGCAGGCTGCCGAAGTGTTTGCGCCATATTCTCATGATGCCCTCCGGCTGGGTGCAAGAATAGCTGGTGTCCACGTCTACCAGTGCTTCAGTAGACTGGATAGATGGACCGAAGATCGCTTTAAACGAATCGTACAACTCCTTTTGTTGCCGACGATCTGCGAATCCCTGCATGCGCTCGACCTGTTTCCTCCACCAGTTGTCCTTAATCCCGCGAAAACGCTCGGCCAGTTGAGGCGGATACGCCGGAATCTAACTTTCTTCGCTCCATTGGCCGGGTCCATTGTTTTCCTCCAACCAATTCGCGCGTTTCTTGCACTCCATTTCGGTCGTCTCAGTGACTGCTGCCGTAATCCGTTTCTTGAGTTTTTGCCACGTACCCTCGGGGGTAGTGCATACAGGAGCGTTTTGCAGACGAGCGACGACAGCACGTTGAAAGGCAGTCTTCGTCTGCCAGTTCTCCTGCCGTCTGACATCCAACTTCTGCCGTTGTCCAGAAGATCTACAATAAACAATTTGGTCCTGACCAGCATATGATCCGTGCTACATTCAGCGCCGCGCATCACCTGCGTGATGCACACCTCACGAATGTCGCGCTGCCGCCCAACCACGTAGTCAAGCAAACAATGGTGACCGTTATGATGCCGCTCGCATCCAGCTGGAATCGGGTGTTCGTGATAGCCAGCTCGTAAGTGGCACACAGGTGCAGCAGACGATCACCGTTCTCGTTGACTGAACCAATGCCGTAGGGTCCGAGGACTCCCGACCAAGCTACCTAGTCGCGCCCAACTCGAGCGTTCAAATCGCCCAGAACAAACAGTCGGTCACTCACCGGCGCCGACCGGATTGTGGCAGACAGCTGATCATAGGACTGGTCCTTTGTATCATCAGCGTGACACATAGTTGGACCATAAACACTAATAAATGTAGCACATTTATCTCGACCGAGTCGCAAGCGGATCGATAGCATTCGAGGGCTGATGCTATGCGGTTCGCCTATCATCAAAGCATTGATGCGATCAGCGACTGCAAAACAGACACCATGCTCCTGAACACTGTCTGCCGGGTAACCTATCCAGTAGGTGTACCCAGCACCTGCTTCCAGCAATTTGGTCTGCAAGCCTTGTCTCACCCAAGGCTGCTACGTCGATTCCATATTGACGCAGTTCCATCGCGATCAGGGCGGTGCGCCGTTCCGGTCGTTTTGTGGCGCTAGATCGATTCAGCAGCGTGCGTACGTTCCATGTCCCAATGGTAAGCGTCTTGCGTCCCCGGGCCTGTCTCAAGTTGGTCTTCGAGGCACAGAAACCTGATTGGGCAATATCTGCTCGTGGGTTCGTGGTCGAGGGGAAGTATGAGGGTAAGTGTCTGGCAGTAGCATATTTTCGCCTATCCACCCTGTCGTGCAGCAGATAGAGCGACCCGGTTTATCCTGCGCGACGGCCGGTGCAGTATGATATTTGCAGAATGATATGTGCAGAAGAGCGATTAGGGCCCTCAACCAAAGCCTTTGGCTAAAAAGCCTAAACCGCAAGGCAGCAGGTGACTCACACACACCCAAGCAGACGCGACAGCATCAACCACCTAGGAGAGGATCGACAGCCATATCAGAAGAGATCCAGCAAACACCCACAGGAACAATACTACTATAAAATCGATCGTAGCAGACACACACACAGTAAATCCGGGCAAAAACAAGCATCTTGCCCAACGAAGCCACAACACACGGTCGCCACACACAACTAACGCATCTGCCTTTTGTCTGGCTGCTCCCCTTTGGCCAATCTGACAAGGTTGAACCTGCAAGTACCGAAGTCTCAGTCAGCGCAGCCGGCCGGGTCGAAACAGCACACAAGCGCGACCACCACGCCAAGGTAGCAGGAAAGGTCAAAGGGGCGGTACGCACACACACTATACTGGGTATGCTGTGCTTTCGCGAGTTTATTGTCATCACGCCTATCAGACTATTCTTGTCAGCCTATCCCAACTCGGGAAGGCGGATAGTCTCTCGACTAACGTTCCTGGACAGTGGATCAGCCAGCAGGGCAGACGGAGGCTGTGGACGTCGGGAGTTGACACATGTATGCCCTTTTAATGGAAACGTTTGTGCAAGCACTTGGATCATGAAACTGACGATCAATAACAACACTACTGTTCGGGTGAGAGTTGTTCCTGTCAACATCCACTGCCTTTCCAAACATCTCAGAGCATTTCCACTGAAAATTCTATGGAAACTAGTTGTCGGAAAGAGAACAGACTGATAGATTAAACAAATTATCATGCCGAGGAGAGCCCCACTACTTTCGATGCTAACAATCTTAAAGATGAACAGGAGAAAACATGTCAGCAACCGCTGCCTGTTTAACCCCCAGGAAGTTATCTGAGAGAAACCACGGCAAAAATAACGCAGGGACTGACCGACCACATCGGTGTGCACACTTCCGATCCACTCTGTATCTCTTCAAGAAAAAATCTACAAATAGCACCAGGAACATGTTTGTTCACTGGCCGAATACAGACGCAGTCATCCAGACGTCCTGCGATTGCTTGTAAGGGCACGGTAGCTGCTTCATGTCTTTTTTACGGAAACACCGCAAAAACTTGTAATACTCAATACTTAAGAGCTGTTTTTCCATACCAATACTGCTGCGAAGCTACAGCAACATTATTTCCTGGGTTGTTTGCTGATCTAGACTGGGGCGTGCTCGATATGTTCAATACCGTCTCCGGTATATCGTGATAATGCAAAACGGTTTCGTCAGCATTGACTTCTTATTTATCTGCATATTCACGCTCTAGTTTGGGAAGCTGTAACCACTAAGTATTTATTACCTCCCTCTTGCAAGCCTTTACTTCACTCTGAAGCCCATTGAAATATACCTAGAACTTAGCAAAACATAATTACCGTGTATGGACTTAGAGAATATCCGCCTCTCCTTGATGTGAACCTACCATTCTACACCTTAAACCTTTTAACTTGCAGCAAGCCTGCAAAATGGCCTGCTTTATGGCATTTTACTGTCTTCTGCAATAATAGGCTCGCCAAGTTCTTTCCACATGTATGTGAACCATTGGCGTATGACATCGTTGATCTACTTTATGGTGGTTACACTGTTATACTGTTTTCTACCCACTTAATTCTCCACGCGTAGTTACGTTGTGCACAGTGTCATGAGACCTACCAGGCAATTCGACTACATAGATCTGTGTAGCCTATGGTTCCGAAAGTCTTTCAACATTGTTTGTCTTGTCATGGATTGACACTCGCTTTCCCATGATTAGAAGCTTTGGTTCCCACTGTCAGGTAGCCTGAATGTGTGGTTAACTTGTCAGGCCCAGTCCCAGAGCCATGTTTCAATCGTATACCGAGTAAACAACCGATTACCATGAGCAATCGACATTGGTGGTGTCAACGTCAGTTCATTGAACTGGACGCATACTTTAAAGCCATAGACTAGCTGTTACTTATCATAACGTTCCGATATGTTGACCCTGTACGTGTGTCCTAGGCAAACGTTGGAACATTTCACAATATGCTACTTTTTAAGCTGTCATACAATAGACCTGCTGAATGCTGATAAGTGCATAGGATTGGCTTGATGCTGATAAAATGTCGGACTATCTTGAGTGGCACAACATTTTCTTAAGTCGAGTGTACCTGTTTGTGAGTTTCAAGCGCGTTCTTTCGTACAGTCTTTAGATGAGCATAGAGTTGGGCAATTATGCTGATGATTTAATCTAGTCATTTGTCACGCCGAACTCGTCTCATCAATAGTAAGGTGGACTGGCGCAAAGTACGATGAGGACAGATGATGACCTTGAATACGGAAATGAAGTCACTCCCCAATGGGTTAGCCACTGTAGATTGGGTCCGTCTACCGATCCGGGGTCCTCACCACTCACTAAATAGGCGAACAGAGACCATAGATGTGGCGGCGTGAATTTTGTTGGCTAGCTGATTTGCCTATGAAGTGAGTGTAATCTGTGACGCGTGGTAGTGAAAGCCCCGTGAAGGCCATCTTTCTGATCACGTCTTACTTTCATTTATAGCTCGATTGTTTGTTTGCAGGTGCTGAAATGTTTGAGATTAGACAAATGTACGTTGGTTCTATTCTTTCCCTTCGTTTGGTTTCTCAATCACAAACTGGTCTTCCCTCTATGGTTTTATGACAGTTTAGCACCTGTATGCGCCCCTGATATATATGGCTGTCTTTGATGATGATGATGATGATGATGATGATGATGATCAT
>QNGE01002674.1:93828-106583 GCA_008508345.1 Paragonimus westermani
TTCTCTCTTTCTATATAGGGTTTGCTGTTTCTTCATGGTTGTGTGGCAGTTAAGCATTAGTGTGAACCACTGATGTATTGCTGTCTATGATGATGATGATGATGCCTCATCACTGAATACGAACTGCGGCCATTTTCATCACATTCTCGACCTCACAATCGTACACAACCTAATGAATGCACATTTTCACGAATTTCAGCAGAATGTCAGTGATGACTTGCTTCAATAGCTTTCAAGTTCATAATGATGCCAAAAGTTTGTAACAGTGGTTGGGCTTGCAGAAACGAAAGATCAGGGTGTGGCTTGCACTCATGTTTAAGGTTCAGAACTCGACCTCGAATTCAGATGCTGTTTGCTTTAAAACTTGTCGCTCGTTGAGAAAACCTAGTTAATTGTCGCCTGTTTCAGTTAGTGTTTCCTCGCGAAACGACCGTTTTTCACGATGAAATTCTGTCGCTTCCGCGAGCATTTTCGGTGTGTTGCAAAAAGCGGATCAGCTGTTTTCTCTTCGGTTTATTGTAAGAGAGACATGTATCTTTGGAGCGTTCTCTGAGGCAGTTTCATTATCCTCCTCCGTTCGATGTTTATCTGTGTGAGTAGCACCTTTATCTGAGAAAAATGATTTACCTGAGACCCAATTGTGAAGAATTAGGGCTTCGGCTGCATCCGAACCAGCGACAGAAGCAGCATGCCAAACGCTGCAAGCGGTCTACCAGCTGAGCTATGAAGCGACGCCAGTAGCTCGGAAATTCCACATTTGGACTCGGTTGCCCACTCGTCTCACTGTATCATATGGAATCCAGATGTGAAATTTCCGAGCTCCTACATGGCTTCGTAGCTCAGCTTTTAGAACACTTTCCGCGTTTGTCGTGCTGTTTCTGTCACTGGTTCGAGTGCACTCGAAGCTCTGATTCTTCACAATTATATCTCACCTATATCATCAATCCTCCCAATCTGCTCACTAGTAATGAAAAAGAGAATTCCTGCAGTTGGTCGTTCGGTCGTTCCTCCTGATTTGTACATAATTCTGAGCACCTAAACAGAAATTCACAGAGTTGGAATTCTGGTTCGCCAGGCACAATTTATTATTTGACGGACAGGCGGTCGACCGTTAGAGAAATCTAACAGAAGCTCAGGGATTCGTTTTATTTCCATTTGAATATCACCCACATCCAGTAGCAGCCTTGGGATCCGGACAAGACTTTCGGCTCCGCCACTTAAAAAAAAAACACTAGACTCGAGTTTCGTTCTTATTAGATCATTCGAAATAATACAAATCTCCGGACTTCTATTAAAGATTTAAAGCATGCTCAATTGGTTCAGTGATAGCAAACTTCAACTTAACTCAGATGTCTTGGCCACGGGATTATTGAATAAACTAAATAGAGTGGTTCCGTTTATTGATAAATAGGTTGAGATTAACACGACGTTAGGAGTAAGTTATAATACCTTACGTTTCGACCACCTCAGGTGGCCTTCCTCAAGATTGTTGTGATCGAAACCACTTTAAGAAAGGAACAGAGACCACGTGGGATTTGCCGTGGTTAGGTCGGTTTGTGCTACATCTGACCTGATTGGTCTAATCCTTTGCCCGTGAAGTGGGGTTGAGACTGGGTAAGATCATTCCGTCATGTCTATCATGAGGTTACTGGCGTTTTGATTAACACGCCGATCTCACTAGCAAGAGGGCTGCGGGTGTGACAAACTCTAGTAAGAGCGAAACTCCAATCTATTGTCTAATTTCTAAGTGGGCTAGCCGAGAGACTTATCCGAATGCAAGGGCTGCGGTCTAGTGTCAGTGGTGTTCAGTTTGATAGACGGGCCCAGCCAGTGAACGTAGTAACAGCTGACATCGGTGGTTTAGTGTGACTTATCTCTTGCAAGGGGGAACTCGACACAGAGGAGTAAAGTGTCTGTTCCTTACCGGGATTAACAAGATGTTATCTGAGTGACCTACAATCTAAGTTGGCACCATACATTTCTTGGTGAGGGAAAACACTATCGAATTGTGTTCCCTAAAGTAAGCCTCATGAGTTAGTTTTGAATTTAGTTTGTTAAAGGTTGAACGTTTAATCGCGACTTTGCAAATTAAGCCCACTTCTCGGGTGGCCGGCTTTTGGAATTGAAACTCACCTTAACTTTGGATTAGAAGCGGTCAGTAGTGGGTATCTGCATCTAGACTACGGACTTAGGGGGAACTTGTTCAGATCGGACGTTTTGCTAACCACTAGCAGGTTTATCCATTGAATGTGTCGCACACTCCAAAACCGCAGATTACTGGAGAACAGTATCTATCGCACTAATCCCTGGAAAAGAAACGATGGATTTCGTCCGATTTCCTGTGACTGTAGTATTGAAAACTTTGTGGAACTTATTTCCTCGCTAATCCAAACACATACATTTCAGGAACGGTAGTCAATTTGTTCATTTTTGTCCACACTCGTCTGTTTACTTCGTCTGTTTAATTAGTTTCTTCCTATCATGGTTTGTTCAGATACATGAAGCATTTAGCGTGTTTTTCAATTACTGTCATATACCTGGCTGGATCAATAGAGAAACGCTGCCTAGAAGGATCAACGTGTGTGATACTCATGTCTCGGCTGTTTACCTTCGATTTGATTTGAAAGAAAATAAATTCGAAAACGCCAGAATCGTACTGTAAAGTGCATGCTGAAAAACAGGTTCGTTCGCTCTCTTTAATTATGTACGCGTAATGAAGTAAAAACATGAGCATTTGAGCATCCGCGGATCAACGTTTAGTGTGAACAGTCATCAGTCAGTACAACTTTCCTTTGCCACCGGAAAATGCCCACTGTGTCTGCAATCCATCAAATACCTAGGCCTCATTTTTCACGTAACCGGCCGTCATCCTGACCCTAAGAACTCCCGGGCTATTCAACAGATGCCGCTATCCAAGGATGTCCTTCCACTTCCAAATAACCTGAGATCGTACCACTGACTACACCAACGACTCTCTTGCAGTATAAGCCGGGTCGCTCTCTCTGCCACGTACAGCATGGTGCCTAGGCGAAATCATGCTACTGCCGACCCCTTCCCACTATTCTTTCAAACCTAGCTCTCAGACCCCTCCTGATATTCGTTTTTCGTGATCACTCTACAAGCCCCACACCATATATATATATCTATATCTAGATAACACTGCGCCGGTGTATCTCGGAGACTAAAATCTAGAACAGTAGTCAACGTATGGAATTAACAGTACCCGCACTTTCTACCCAATACTGGTTATACACCTCAAGTGACTCTCCGACCGCCGTTACCGGTCAGGCTGGAGTAGGTATAGTACTCAGCATGACGGCAGCAGCCGCACTGGTAGACTGGATTCCTGTTAATGGTAGACTTTGTGCCATCCGCTTGGTAGGTTCTGTTAGGGTCAGTTCTAGACGCGAAACTGCCAGAAATCTTTTCGTTGTGTCTGCTTACGCTCCAGCTGACTGTAGTGACATCGGTGTGAAGTACGGGTTTCGCTCGGATCTGGCCGCTCCCCTCCGGTCGACACGTGGTTCTGATATAGTCATTCTGGCTGAAGATATTAATGCGCAGGTCGGGCACCTTAATGGGGCCGAATTTCATTCGAGTGACATGTTTGGGATAGCATCACCTCGTTGAGATAATGATGGGTGTTTACTGCAGCTTTTCGCTTATCACAAACTTTTTTTAGCCTGCACAGTTTTAGGCATCGTGCGCGTCACTGTTGTACTTGGCGCCTCGTTCTGTCAATCAAGCTGGTCTCAAATAGATCACTTAACTGATAGTTATAGGTGATGGGATTCCATTCAATACAGTGGTTCTTATTAGAGCACCTACTTGGACTCAGATCATGCGTTGGTACTTTGTCATTTTGTTTTTACTTTTGCTGGGTACCAACCCCACCGACAGCAGCGACTCGCTGTTGAGAAACTGGCTTTGCCATCGATAAGCCATAAGTACCAACTCATCTTAGAAAGCTGTCTTAGTAGCTCTCACTCCGTAGATCGTAATGGCTGCTGGACTCAAATCTCACAGGCTCTTCAGGAAGCAGGTAATGTAACATGCGGCACAGGGAGGTACATGTTTTGAACATGCATTGGATCTCGGAAAAATTCCTGGAGCTGTTAGAAGGCAGGTGTAACGTTCCTTGTGGTAGTTCACGTAACAAGTCCAGGAGAGGTATCCGTAGGAAACGTAAACAGAGTCTAAGGGCTGATCGTGAGGCTTGGTTAGTGAAAATTTAAAGAAAATGGCAACCGCCTTTTTTCAGGAAACACTGACACTCTTGAAGCGGATTGGTGTCACAGGTTCCAGACGACTGTCTGTCAGTGAAGGTATCAGCGAGGCAGATGGTACACGTGTATAATAATTCCAGAAGGGTGGAACGGTGGAGGGAACACCTTGAGGGTCAATTTGGCTGGCTTTCTGTTTCTGCTGTGTTGCCGTCCCAAACTTGTAATGCAGCACCCTGGTTGGTAGACTTGGAACCACCTACTGAGATTAAGGCCTGCAATTGTATTTCGATTCTCAAACGTGATATGGCTGCTTGTCCAGATGGTCTCGTGTCGGCGCTTTTTAAAGAAGATGGGGAGGCGTTAGTAGAGGCCTTGACTCAGTTGTTTCAACTTGTGTGCACGACGGAGGCCATCCCTCTGTTGTGCGTTCACGCGATAATAGTTCCTCTATTCAAGAAAAGTATCAGGGGCTCTTGCGAAAACCACAGAAGAATTAGTTTGACCCCAGTAATTACTGGGGTTCTGACATCCATTGTACTTCATCGACTCACTGCAGTTTGGGAAGTAAACATTTGGAGAGAACAGGCAGGGTTTCGCCCTCAGCGAGAATGTTTAGAGCATATTTTTACTCTTCTTCAAATTCTGGAACAGCGCCATGTGTACCGCCGGTCAACAGTCGCCGTATTTTTCGAATATGAAGGTGCGTTTGATTCGATGAATCGATGTACACTCTTATATTCAAACTCAGGGGTGTACCGGTCAAATATCTGAAAGTACGGTTGGCACTTCATTCCCATACTTTAACTCAGATTGAGGTTTACGGTGGACTGTCTAACAGTTTCAGCACCTTGGGCGGCGTACATCAACGCTGTCTCCTCTCACCATTTTCTTTCAATTTCGTCATAGACGTGGACCTTCCACCTGGTGAAAGACTGACTGATCTTGATTATGCTGACGACAAGGTGTTGCTGTTTAACAACTTTCAAGCCGTATAGGCAGTGTGGCAGACGCTATTTCACGTTCTGCTAAGTATTTCGGAACGCGTTCTGCAGCCCCAAAATGGAGGGTGCTTCTGCAACATTGCTGTGATGACGTTGATTTAATGTGAGATAGTGAAACCATGGAGGTTGTTGACGGTTTTTTACACCTGGGAAGTTGCCTCAGCGACGGTGGAGGTGTTTGGAATGAAACGGAAGCGCGCATCTTCAAGGCTAGGGTGGCGTTTGATAATCTGGGACACCTATAGCGACAGACAGGTATATCTGATGGTTAAAGGTCTCGTATATCAGACAGCAGTGAAGGTTGTATTACTTTATGTCAGCGAAACGGCCGTTAGGAGCAGAAGACGTGAACCGTTCTCAGGTAGTTGACCACCGATGTCTGCTTTTACTCACTGGTATAGGATGGCGCCAACGAGTAAGCAACAAAGAGGTTGAGAAGCGAGTGTTCGGTACTGATTGTCACATTTCTCACATTTGCACAAACTTGGATGGTTAGGTCATGTATTAAGGATGCTGGCTAGTCGCCTGCCACACCCAACGCTCCTTGTCTACGCTGAGGCCGACTAGCGTGAGATGCTATGTATGGAGTCGATGACGTCGCATATAAAAATGAAGTCGTTTGCCAAGGGGTTTCCAACTATAGGCGGGTTCGTCTGCCGGGCTGAGATCCTTGCGACTCACAGAGTCGGTGGCTTGAGGCGTTGGGTGAGATTACGAATAACCGAGCTCAACGGTGCGACTGTTTTTGTTTGGTGGATTTTTTATGAAGTGAGTGCATTTTATGACTTGGGGCATTGAAAGCCATGAGGGAGCTGTTTTGTTGATGACGCCTTACTTTCACTTAAAACTCGGTTGTTTGTTTGCAAGGTGTAGGTACCTTCGCTTTGAATATGGGCCCAGCTATTTTTGGGAGTTAGGTTCCTTCCCGTCTCCTTTTTCCTTCTCTCTTCCTATACAGGGTTTGCTTTCTTTTCTTCTCCATGGTTATGTGGCATTCAAGCATCAGTGGTTCGCATTGATGTATTACTACGCCCGCGATTCTGAAACCGGTCACAGCCGGTAGGCAGAAGGTGTGATAACGCGACGCCGAGGCAAGGTGCTTTATGAGACTTCCGTTAGGGGTCACTTGGGTCCGCCATTGCAATCAGCTGTGGCTGGTGTCACTGAAGAAAATTCTGACGACCGGGGAACCTTACCGTTTTACCTACTCCTGGACACATTCGAGCTTCCCGAAGCGCCAACTTTACCACCAACCACTGACACAAGAACTTCTAGGCATTAGAGCCATCAACAATGCCGACCACCGCCTCTCACTCACGTTGACCCGAAGAGGACCGGCTACTACCAATCTCCGTAAGGAGGTATCGGGGAAGTCGCCAGTTCTTCGAAAACATTGTGTGACAAAAAAAACTAGCACAGTTCACTTCTGATTGACCTTCACCGTCGCCAGGGTCATGTGCTTCTCCGGTTTTCACGAGCGTCCTCGGCTGTCACGACACCTGTTGTTGTCATCCCGAGTGCACGTTCACTCTGCACTGCCTGAACATTTGTCTGGTCCATTCTTATGGCCTTTGCTTGTTGCTGGTCACAGACCCTATAAATATGAATGGGATTGTGACCATGTTGTCTTCGCACCGAGCGACATAAAAACAGCTTTGTCCGGCGGCCTGTCTTTTTCCTGTGTTCATGCGTTAGCCTGCGGTGGTTAGTTTGGCCAGGAAGTTACGAACTAGTCGTGTATACACCGTGGTCCGTTGTTCATCACCGTTAACCGTCGTTCCGTTATCCACCGTTTCACTAACCGTTATTTTGTTATCTGTTTACGTGCTTGTAGGCCGTAGATCCATTTACACCTGTTCTCTCTCTGGTGCAAATACTCATACATTAACTTGTTTGTATGTCATTTACGTGTGCAGTTGAAAACAGCGAACATAATGATGTTTAAGCATGCTTTTCTTTTGATAGCTGAACACGACCTATTTGTCCAATTCAGTATTCAGGCCTCACCAGTGGCTCTCGTGTCTTCCAGAACACAGTTCACCTATCGATCATATTCCCGCTTAACGTGACAACGGTGCCAGTTCCTGACAACACATCTTTACTGAACTAGGCTGATAATGTGGATTGTCGTGTGTGTTACAGGCAGACCTAATTTTTCGAACACTGTCTCTTAACATATTCACAATTATATCGAGTGGCACAGCAAATATCTTGTGAGTAGCGCTTGGTGGCCCTGCAGATCAGCTAAGTTTGGATCTCCATACACTAGTAATACTGGCCCTTCTCAACTCTTACGATGTCTGTTTAATTTATCTGCTCTAAACTAGGCTGTATTTGAATGACTGCTGCACAGGGTTTGGCTGATTAATGTTTCGTTGGAATTCTCCTCATTTGTTTCCCACAGGAGTCGGTGTTGGTCATTCTGGCTACCGGAACAGCTTTCACGCGCTCACTTCGGTCATTTCGAATGAGGGCTTTTTTTCTATCTATTCAGGGTACGTTTTGCTGGTGTGGTTTTGAATGCTCCGGTTAGTTACATCGCTATAGAATGTACCAAATACCGTTTGCTTTCCTCTGATTCCCACTGTTGATGAGATTAGTGTAACGTCTGTCTGACCATAATATAACATTTACAGGTTGGTATCTCAGTCCCAGATGAAACTGCTCTTAAGTTACCGGTTTCTTAATGATCCCTAATGAATGTTGGAGCTGGTTCAAAGTTGGAATGCACTGTGAGCTAGGGATTCGTTCTCAAGGCATTTCAGGTTTTTCTGCCAGCGTTGAGACCATTTGTCGGTTGACAGATAGCATATGACAAAACAACAGGACGGGCCTGGTAACCTGACTTCACGTTATAGTAGCGCGTTACTTACGAGCAAGTGAGTAACTGATAGATATCACCTATACCTGAGCTGGCCTGTCACTGTCAACGAAATGACTAGACATCGGCGGACATATTACTGTAAGTGGTTTACACTGAGCCCCTCTTGGTTTCACTCAGACATTCATCTCCTCTGGAAACCTTGAGGAATCATCATCATCTTCATAGACAGCAATACATCATTGGTTTACACTAATGCTTATCTGGCATACAACCATGAAGAAAAAGCAAACCACACATAGGAAGAGAGAGAGAAGGAAAAAAGAATGGGACGGAAAGGGACCTAACTACTGGAAATAACTACGTCTATATTCAAACATTCAACATCAAGATGCCTACATCTTGAAAACAAACAACCGAGCTTCAAGTGAGAATAAGGCGTCATCAGCAAGAAAGCTTCCTTACGGCTTTCACTGCCCCGCGTCATTGAATGCACTCACTTCAGAGACAACTCGGTCAAACAACGACAACATTCACGCCACTGAGCTCGATTAGCCGCCACCTCACCTAGGGTCTCCAGCCACCGACACTGTGAGTCGCGAGGACCCAAGCCCGGGAGACGAACTCGATCTACATTGGCCAAACCATTGGTGAACGACTTCCTTTCCCTGCGCCAAGTCATTATCTGTCCACTTCGTACCTGACACCAGTCGGTCGCAGTGTCAGCGAACATGTTCGGTGTGGAAGATGACTAGCTGGCATTCTTAGTACATGACTTGACCATTTAAGCCTGTGCAAACGTAGAGACTGTACAAAAGAACTCGTTTGGCAATCACCACCAAACACCCGCTTTCTAACCTCTTTGTTAAGTACATTCTGGTGCCACCTGTTACGACCCCTGAGAGAGGAAGGCAAGAACGGACAGGAAGACCGCGAGCAGTACCTCGATCACGAATGAAACACAACGACATCGCAAACGATACGAATAATCGGAACGCAAGTACTCGGACCCAACTCTCGCAACTTAGAACCCCCAACAAGAAAGGAAAAAGACGGCCTTCAAACGAGCTTTATTTGCTGCAAAACAATGGTTCAAAACGGCTGTATTTATAGGTTTTTGATGGCCTTGGTCCTAGGACACTGAACGGGCCAATCAGGAGCAAGCGCGCGAACTCGAATCTTC
Source organism: Paragonimus westermani (assembly GCA_008508345.1). Lineage (NCBI taxonomy): Eukaryota > Metazoa > Platyhelminthes > Trematoda > Plagiorchiida > Troglotrematidae > Paragonimus > Paragonimus westermani. The sequence goes on from QNGE01002674.1 coordinate 103,060, forward strand.
CAGAATGATGGCGGGCATTCAAGTTATCAAAATCGAAGCATCTATTTCCCAAGGGAAATATAGCGAGTTTTTGGGGAAAAAGTGCTTTTCCCAACACCATCCGATACGAGCGATTGAACGCAGACATCGGTGGTCAAATATTTGAAGACGGTTCACGTCTTCTACCCTGAGCGGCCAGGTCTCTCTGCCGTAAAGTAAAACGGCCCTCACCGTTGTCTTATATACGCCACCTTTAGGCTTCAAAGACATACCTCTCTATCGCCAGAGATGCCCCGGACTAGCGAATACCGTCCTAGCCTTAGAGATGCACGCTTCTCTTTCATTCACTACACCTCCGCCGCCGACGCTGATGCATCTTCCCAGGTATACAAACCGGTCGACAACTTCCATGATTACATTATCTAACATCAACTCTACGTGGTCACAGCAATCCTGCAGAAGCACTTTGCATTTTGAGGCTGCAAAGCGCATTCCGAAGTATTTAACAGAACGCGAAATTGCGTCTAGCATTACTTGTGCCGATTGAAAGTTGTCCAACAGCAATACCTTGTCGTCAGCATAATCAAGATCGGTCGGTCTTTCACCAGGTAGGAGGTCCACGCCGACATCTTGTGAGTGCCGGAGACAATCCTCCATTATTTCGTCTATGACGAAATTAAACAAAAATGGTGACAGCGGACAGCCTTGACGTACGCCACTCATGGTGCTGATACTGTCAGACAGTTCACCGTAAACTCTTATCTGAGCTGAAGTATGCGAATAAAGTACCGACATTATGTTCACGTACTTAGTCGGCACACCTCTGCGTCTGAGCGACTCTAAAAGTGTAGATCGATCCAGCGAATCGAACGCACCTTTATAGTCGAGAAATGCAACAATTGTTGGCCGGCGGTATACATGACGCTGCTCCAGAATTTGACGAAGAGTGAAAATGTGATCCATACATGCCCGCCTGGGGCGAAATCCTGTCTGTTCTCCCCGAATGTTTACCTCCCAAGCTGCAGTGAGTCGACGAGGTATAATGGATACTAGAACCCTAGAAATGACTGGGGTTAAACTAATTCCTTTATAGTTTTCGCACGAGCCCATGATGCCTTTCTTGAATATGGGAACTATTATCGAGTGACCTCAACAAATGAATCAAAACCTCTACTAACGCCTCTTCCCGTTCTCTGAAAAGTGCCGGCAGGAGGTCATCTGGACCAGCAGCCTTATTACGCTTGAGAGCCACATTGTAATTTCGGACCTAAGTCTCAGTGGGTGGTTCCAAGTCTACCGACCATGGCACTACATCACAAGTTTGTGGCGGCAACGCGGTAGAAGCAGGAGGCCAGTTAAATTGACCCTCAAAGTGTTCCGCCCACCGTTCTAGCTTTCTGGACTTATTATAGATGAGTGTGCCATCTGTCTCGCTGATAGCTTCACTGACAGACGGTCGCCTGGGACCAGTGGCACGGATAAGCTTAAACAGTTTGCCAGTGTTTCCTGAGGCAAAAGCCGTCTCCATTTCCTCAACGTTTCCCAATGGCCAAGCCTCACGATCAGTCATTAGGCCATGTTTCAGGTTCCTGCGGACATTTCTTCTAGACTTGTTAGATGATCTACCAGGAGGCTTCTAACAACTCCAGAGATATCTCCGGGATCCAATGTTTGTTCATTCCATGTACCTGCGTGTCACATGCTTATGTATCTGCGTCACGAATGGCCTGTGTGATCTGGATCCAGGAGCGACCAGGATTTTCGAAGTGAGAACTGCTAATGCAGAATTCCAAGCTGGTTTGATACTTATGCTTTACCGAAGGTATAGTCAGTTTCTCAACAGCCAATCGTCGCTGTCGGTGGGGACTGTAGAACAAGTCAGGATCAGAGCAAGATGTGTATTCACTACACCACGCACAACATCTCATCTAGTCTGTTATCGGTACAATNTAATCAAGATCAGTCAGTCTTTCACCAGGTGGAAGGTCCACGTCTATGACGAAATTGAAAGAAAATGGTGAGAGGAGACAGCGTTGATGTACGCCGCCCAAGGTGCTGAAACTGTTAGACAGTCCACCGTAAACCTCAATCTGAGTTAAAGTATGGGAATGAAGTGCCAACCGTACTTTCAGATATTTGACCGGTACACCCCTGAGTTTGAATATAAGAGTGTACATCGATTCATCGAATCAAACGCACCTTCATATTCGAAAAATACGGCGACTGTTGACCGGCGGTACACATGGCGCTGTTCCAGAATTTGAAGAAGAGTAAAAATATGCTCTAAACATTCTCGCTGAGGGCGAAACCCTGCCTGTTCTCTCCAAATGTTTACTTCCCAAACTGCAGTGAGTCGATGAAGTACAATGGATGTCAGAACCCCAGTAATTACTGGGGTCAAACTAATTCTTCTGTGGTTTTCGCAAGAGCCCCTGATACTTTTCTTGAATAGAGGAACTATTATCGCGTGAACGCACAACAGAGGGATGGCCTCCGTCGTGCACACAAGTTGAAACAACTGAGTCAAGGCCTCTACTAACGCCTCCCCATCTTCTTTAAAAAGCGCCGACACGAGACCATCTGGACAAGCAGCCATATCACGTTTGAGAATCGAAATACAATTGCAGGCCTTAATCTCAGTAGGTGGTTCCAAGTCTACCAACCAGGGTGCTGCATTACAAGTTTGGGACGGCAACACAGCAGAAACAGAAAGCCAGCCAAATTGACCCTCAAGGTGTTCCACCCACCGTTCCACCCTTCTGGAATTATTATACACGTGTACCATCTGCCTCGCTGATACCTTCACTGACAGACAGTCGTCTGGAACCTGTGACACCAATCCGCTTCAAGAGTGTCAGTGTTTCCTGAAAAAAGGCGGTTGCCATTTTCTTTAAATTTTCACTAACCAAGCCTCACGATCAGCCCTTAGACTCTGTTTACGTTTCCTACGGATACCTCTCCTGGACTTGTTACGTGAACTACCACAAGGAACGTTACACCTGCCTTCTAACAGCTCCAGGAATTTTTCCGAGATCCAATGCATGTTCAAAACATGTACCTCCCTGTGCCGCATGTTACATTACCTGCTTCCTGAAGAGCCTGTGAGATTTGAGTCCAGCAGCCATTACGATCTACGGAGTGAGAGCTACTAAGACAGCTTTCTAAGATGAGTTGGTACTTATGGCTTATCGATGGCAAAGCCAGTTTCTCAACAGCGAGTCGCTGCTGTCGGTGGGGTTGGTACCCAGCAAAAGTAAAAACAAAATGACAAAGTACCAACGCATGATCTGAGTCCAAGTAGGTGCTCTAATAAGAACCACTGTATTGAATGGAATCCCATCACCTATAACTATCAGTTAAGTGATCTATTTGAGACCAGCTTGATTGACAGAACGAGGCGCCAAGTACAACAGTGACGCGCACGATGCCTAAAACTGTGCAGGCTAAAAAAAGTTTGTGATAAGCGAAAAGCTGCAGTAAACACCCATCATTATCTCAACGAGGTGATGCTATCCCAAACATGTCACTCGAATGAAATTCGGCCC
>QNGE01002675.1:0-13831 GCA_008508345.1 Paragonimus westermani
ACTGCGTAATTCCTGAGGCAGAGCTTCCTATACGGAGCTCTGCCTCAGGAATTCTTTTTGTATTTTGTGCCATTGCTTTTTAGTTGCTAGTTTGCCCACAACTACTTAAACACGTGAATGATTGTTCTTGTTCTTCGTTGAAACGGCTTCGGCCTATTCTTATTGGTATTTGAGAACTTCTTGAAAACCCTTCTGGAAAATGTGCACGAAATGTTCCACTCTGGTGAAACTGATCCAACAAAATAATACTCAGTCAGTATTCACTATCGATAACCAGTTGACAACGAAAAACAGTCAGTGCGTTGACCCCGTTTATTAGTATCGACCCTGGAAAATAAAGGGTGCAGAGAAACATGACAAGCTAGCGAGGCACGGCGCGAGTTGTGATTTCAGCCCCGGGACTGATGTTACAAAATGGATAGCTTGACTAAAACAAAGTAGGTGGAAAAACCAAAATAATCATAAAGGTACAGATGAGTGCGACTGTCAAAATCATATAATGGCTACAAGTTAAGTCAATGGGGTCCGATGTGTGTTGCGCACTCACGATTACGGCGTTTTGACGAATGCTTATGACTACGTGCTATAGAGTCATGACTGTTCTAGTCAACAGATCGCTGTTTAACCACAGTAACCGGTAAAAAACGTACTACCGCAAGTCCACTTTCAACGAGTGGTAGGAGGGGTGCCACTTCGGCCGTGCGACGTTGTAGGCCACCGATTACTATTCCCTTGATAGCTCAGCCACAACTAGGGAGTCAGTTGATGTCTCCCGCTCGGGCAATCACAAAGAAGGAGTCCAAAGTTTGTTCTTTCTCAGTCGTTGCGTATGCCTAAATAAGTTTTTGTTCCCATGTGCTCTGAGGAAGATCTTTTCTCGTACAAGTACTATGTGTTCACGGATTCGCCACATCCACCTATTTCGAACAACGTGGAATGCAATCAGGTCCCCCCCAAGATTATGCTTCGCAAACAAGTGGAAACGGTCATCGAGAAAGCGACGTATTCTGCGCGGAAGGTGTGAACGACAACAGAAAGCGTACAGTTTGTGTGGTACGAATGGGTCGTCCGACTTCTGAACTGCGCTTTAAAACGCATTGCATTAATGCAGTGGGCCCTAACAAGATTCACCCCAGGATTCTGAGATAAGCAGCGTCTAATCTGGCAGAAACCCTCCATAAGCTGTTTGAACAGATACACCAGGGTGGCGTTCTCCCTAGTAAATGGGAAGAAGCCACGGTCGCTTCCATCTTCGAATTGGGGTGACCGGCAATTACGGCTACCTGTTTACCACTCAGCCTTACTAGCTTTCCACACAAGGTAATGGAACGCTTATTAAAGCGCGTCTTCAAGTTATTCTTGTCAAACAACCCTTTTTCTTTCACCCAATGTGACTTCGTTCCTAGCCGGTCATACATATGAACTGGGCGCATCTTCATGGCTAGTTTGACGGAGGTAGAATACAGTGGAGTCATCTGTGGTTTACTGGTCCCACCAAGGCTGTTGACCACGTCCCATGAGGCCCCATTAGACACAAACTAGAGGCTTATCGTGTCTTTGCCAGATTGCCTCTTTTCTTGATAATGGAACCTTTAAAGTTGAAACCGGACCAGACCTTTTTACCTTCCTCCTTGATTTGTGCAGGAGTTCCTCAGGCTTGGTACCAGATACTGTTTTATTAATTATTTATACTAATGACCGCAATGTACTGCATGTTAAATTCGATGCGATTCCGCGCTAGTCGGACGGTTGGAGACTCTCACTAAGGGACAGTAAATGCACACATCACTCGGTGAGGATTCTGACATTGCCTTTGTGATTCCTAATGCATTCAGCGCAATAAACACCACGAAAACCGACCTCAAGAAAGTTCTAGGCGTCTGAATGTCAAACTTATCCTTCGCATATCACGACGAGATGGCAAGAAAGATCGGCCAATTTTAGGATCATTAAACGCACTTTCTCCCGCCTGGGGAAAAAGCGTCTCAAATGCTTTACGAGGTCTACATCAGACCGCTACTTGAGTATGCTAATTATGCCGTGGTAGCTGCGCCTCTAGAGCTCGTTTCAAAACATTACTGTATTCTCACTAATTTACATCGACTGGTAGTCTTACGCTGTTCTTGGTATTTTCCGTAATCCATAAGGGTGCTACTCCGTCCTATTTCCACGATTAGTTTTCAGATCACTACACACCCGCTTGATCACAGAGGAGACAAACCGACAGGATCCGCGGACCTTGAACCTCCTCCCTCACATCCGTGTGTTAATCGCTGAATCTTCGTGTAACGTATGCCATACCTCACAGTTGACTAACTCTTTGTCGGTAATATAACCCTCTTCCTTTGCGATGTATGTGCACTAAATTAACAGGCACATGCATTAAAAGCCAGACGCAGAATGGGAATACGAATAAATGGGCATGCAAGATATATGACAGAAAAGCCGCCAAGCGTGTGGTTAACCCGGAAGTGTGCCTGGCGCCATTTATTCGCTCAAGCCAACAGACGCGAAAAAATAACACGACCGCATACGTCAAACGGACGGTAGGCATGCGTCCTTACGGTCTTGTGTTCTGTGAGTTAGTAATTTAGGAAGCATTTTACACATCACTCAGTAGGCAGGCTGGAGTTATCTTCAAACCAAACTCGACCACTGCTTTTAGGGACTCTTAGGTGTTCATCATCATCATCATAGACAGCAATACATCAGTGGTTCACACTAATGCTTAACTGCCACACAACCATGAAGAAAAAGCAAACCCTATATAGGAAGAGAGAAGGGGAAAAGGAGGAAGGGAAGGGACCTAACTACTGAAAATGACTACGTCCATATTCAAACATTCAGCATCAAGGTGCCTACACATCGCACCTTAGGTGTTGGTCACTTATGCTTCCAACGCCCCTCATGCGAACAGATTTCTCTTAGTTACCACACTACGGTTTCTCCAAGACAGCTGCGAAGAGGTAGAGGATCTGCTCAGATACTACAGAGGCCGACCACTGTTAAGGCTACAACATTGGGCAAACCGATAGGTGGGCAGAAGCAAGAAGCCTGCGGTACGCCTATAAATTTTCGAGTGCATCGAACTCACAGCAGCCCGACAGGTATGCTGGCATGCGTAGTGCAACACGAGACGGGTGTGTACTGTCAACCTACAAAACAACTGAATGTAACTGAACATATACGGGGTTCCTGTGAGTTCACTCTAAAAAGTGCTAGGAATGTAGTTGTCTACGTCCCTGAACTGATCACGCAATACCCTGTACGTAGAAGGTACTCCGGATGACATCTAACACTAATTGTTCTATGGAACGCTGGAGTGTTCGCAATGACGAAATGGCACCAAGTGCATGAGCTCACTAAGTGGACTATACTTAGCACACAGACGAATGGTTCCAAACCGCTCTCGGTCGAATTTCAAGTTCGAATTTCGAGATCTGTGGATTGAAGCTGACACGGTAGCTCTGAAAATACCCGGTATAATTGCCGCAGGGGGCACAGTCAGAAATGGTAAACCTGATCCATATGTACTGATATCAGCTACACCGACAATCAGAAGCGAACGTCGTGGCGCCAGCTATAGTCAGGAAGCCGACTACGGTTTCAGGGAAAGAAGACCACGATGTAATAACCTCAGCGAGCCAACTTCCATATGAAATCCAGACCTATCTCTTGGAGAAAACCTCCGAAGGAATAGGTTTGATTAAAATTCCGGACCATTTTATGTTCAGTTGGTAGAGTTGAAAGAGGTGCTGGCGAATGTGTGAAGCTTGCTTCATGGTAGGGACGAAGTGAAGACAGCCCGGCTCTTTATAGAGATTCACCTGCTAACGGAAGCATGACTCAATGAAGAACTATAATTGGGCGACTGGACGCGTCGTTTTCGTTGGTATCACGATGATCGTAGCAGTGTCGCGAGGGTTGGTTGTCTGTTACTGACCAGAAGTTTTACAACGCAGTTGCCTGTAAATTTTCACTGCGGCCGCATAGGTTTAGGAGATACCACCAGTGAGGATCATTTAGATGTATCGGAATCATGAGGCGACAAACGAGGAAGATATGACTGCCATTCCAAGCGGCACGTCATTCGGACCTTAGACTTTTGGTTCTGTAGATTTTAACACTCCTTAAATCACCTGTCCATTGGAATCTGTTAGTCGGCTTTGATCCTAATCTACTTAACCACTTCAGCGCGTTCATGTTAACTCAGCATATTGAGTGACCCCAAGATTCCATTCAGGTCAGATGGCCTCGGCGATGGACCTACTCATAACCCATCACCGCTGGATCACCACCAACAGAACCGCTCAGAAAGAACGATCATCGGATGATTTGTGTATCACTCAAATGTTTTCCGTAGATCAAGCTGATACACAGGATAGAGCTGCTTCGTCGGATTTACCATAAGAACCTGATGTTGGATACTGATAGGATGACTTGGAGCCCACTGGGTTCCACAGGGGACGTCTATATTTTGTGAACAAGCTACGTTGTTAGCCTCTGGGCCCTTACAGAAAAGCGCGTCTATCGGAAGCGAGTCGCATGAGGAGGTCGGGTTCGTTTCTGAGTCAAAAGAGCGTTCCGTCGGAAGCATATACTCGCTAAAAGGGATTCGACACTCTTATGGTTACAAATGAGCTGAGACGAAGCAATTAGGACGGAAAAGAATGCTCATCTGTTTTAAAGGCTCAATTTTGCGTGTGACAAACGGAATCCTGAGCGGTCTTATAGTTTTGTCCATACCATGCCCTCCTTAGGAGAGAAAATTGCGATCACACTTGTCCATATGTGGGAGATCGTATCGACCGACAAGAGTACCACAAACGCCTTTATGTCGCGGTTTCATAGTGTTTATCGCCTGACCAATTGAGTGTCTGGGCCCCTTTCCAATCTCAGAAGCGCGATCCAGATAAATCAGCGTGTTACATCTCCATGAAGTCAAATGAGCGGTAACTTTTCTAAACAGTACGAATTCAGCAGGACCAGACAGCATTCATCTTATCATCTTGAAATAGTTGCCAAAAATTTTGGCATCATCTCATACCCCTATGTTCAGTTTTGCGGTGAATTCAGGTGTAATCGTGAGGGCCTGGAAGGAAGTCATAATTCCCGTCTTCAAAGATACCAATCAATGGGATGTTGGAAATTACCGACCAATGTACCTGATTAGGATCGTCGGCGAAATTATTGAAAATATATTGGCGGATTTTCCCATGTGTAAAAGTCTTTTTAAGGCCATTCAACACAGCTCTCTGAAAAGCATGTCTCGTCTTACCAGTCTTTTTTAGACGTTATCACGAAGAAGATAGATAGAGGATAAGAGCTTGAGGTGTGTCACGTAGATTTCCAGAAAGCCTTCGATTTTGTCAGCCACTAGCTCCTGGGTTGGGAGCCACCTTTCTAGCCATTTCTAAACGCTTCCAATCGGAAAACCATTTGGTAGGGGAGCGCGATGAATGCTGCTGACGACAGTTCTCTATTAACTGGCTCATCACAAGGACGTTCTCACTGCTGTGCGATTTGTGGTAGGCATAGTTGGCTTGAATGATATTCTTGTCAGTCCGTGTTACTTCTACGCAGATTTAAAACTAATTGGGATTACGCCGAACTCAAACGCTCTCCAGCGGGATATCTTAGTAAACTACAAAGGTAGACGATTACATCTGCCTTCGTAGATCTATCAGTTTTCGTGTTCTGATGGTTTTGTTCAAAATTCTGAAGGGAATGAACTATTTCAAATCTACAGAGGGACACTAAAATGGGACGCACCGGTGCACATTTTGAAAAGCCACATTTTGTCCAATGCTCTCCAGCCGACTCAGACAATTGAAATTACAGTCAAATCGTCAGTACACTCGCCACGTTTGTTCAACGTACCGCGGCCGTGACTAAAGCAAGGCGAGCGCTTTCTCGATTGGAGTTGGCGATCGATAACCCCTGACCAACGGGCTCGTTTCTCTATACTCGGCCATAGTTTATCTTCATTTTAAAACACTGTGCCCATTGCTCGCTGCTATACTTGAAAGAAAAATGCCGTTCTTCAGAAGTGTAGAAACGCATGGTGTCAAGTATGAAAAGCTTAGGATGCTAAGACCGATTGAGGCCGTTCAGTTTATTCTCGTTTGAACGAAAAGAGGTGTGAGGGGGGCCCTGTTGAAGTGCTCAAGGCTACGGAACACGCGTGTTTGTTTGTGATGCGACGGAATCGAGGCTTAGAGCTAACTATTCGAAGTTGAGTAAACGAGTTCAAGGCTGGTTGTTCGTTTTAATTTGTTCACCAGCCGGGTAGTCAATTCATGGAATCAATTGCCCGCTAAGATTAGTGATTTTTCGGACGTAGATGTATTCAGGCATCAGATCGACATATATTGGAGTAACCCGCTTTTGATCTTGTACTAGTTCGGAATGCGATTTTAGTTTGCGTGTGAAAAATTAGCTTCAGTCAAAATTCAATGGTTTCGGGGTATCCGAAGGAAATATTCGGTTTGTTATGTAGGCTAATTTTGGGCTACACTGATATACTCGGAGAATTCTACGTAGTAGAGACAAGGGTTGGACGTCGGAATGATATTCGGATGCATGGAGTGATAGTGGTGGGTGTAGTTTGAGTGTGGCGTACGTGTAGTATTTGACTGTCACAAAACGTTTAGCTGGCACTCATACGACACAAACCCTACCTGTACTGATTGGGAATGTGTTTTAATGACAAACTGCAACGCAATATATTTACTGGTTCAGATATCTATGCCAGGTTTCAATAGTTGTCAGTAGACGTATGAGGTCCATCAAACGGGATAGGATGAGCATGTACTCCCATGCGTAGTTTATGGACCCATGCGGTAAGCCCAGTTTATTCTACACCACCAATTCACTGGTTTGTGCTGAATTAGAAGTATATTTGGGTGATATCTCTACCTCAAGGTGTTTCGTGTGAACCTGTAGCACAAGGTGTGTGATCTCACGGCAGATTCACCCCGTCAATATCAATCACATGAACTGCTGATATAATGGGGTTGTGGAATGTGCTGAATGTTGAATCGGCTTGCAGCAGTCGTGCCGTTTTGTTGTACGCCTGTGGAATAATAACAGGAAAGACAATACGGAGAAGGAAGGAAGAAGTGAGAGAGGAGAGAGATGGAGGAAATGACAATGATGAAGGAACATGGGTTATGGGTGCCCGGTTGCCAACGGTCATCTTGGAGTAACCCAGTCGTCTCGGTGCTTGAATGATGTCGCCAGAACAGTCATCGTTGGTAGTACATTCGATGCTGTACTCACTAAGACGATAAGACTGTTACATCTGCAACGAAGACTACCATTCGGTTTAGAAAAATTGCTCTTGTGGGCACTGGAATTCGCGGCGTCCACGATAGTGAAAAGGTTTTTGTTAGGATGACTCGGGAAACGGGATATTGTATGCAAGTATGAGGTCACCCTCCAACCGCCTGAGGGTTGAGAGAAATAGCTCTTGCTTTGAATGACGGTCCTCATGCGGCAAAGTAAATAAACCCTTAACTCTGCTCTATAGCGGTCACGTTTGTTACCAGTAGGGCTCACATGTCTGGTTATTGACTCCCAGTAGTGGCCTTATTAGTGTGTTGTAAGTGCTCGAGAAGCTACTGTTTGGGGGTCTCCGGAGGACCTCCGCGCACTGCCGGTTAGTTGCCGGTTTTCCTTACCAGAAACATAACGTTACCACTACGGCAGAAACCCGATCTGACTATGATACCTGGATCACGCCCTTGATGTACGGTAGCTAAGACAGCTTCATCGGTGCAGTATGCCATACCCAGGTGGTTGCATCAAGTCAATAAAGAGTATCCTGTAAGAAGTATCCTAAAATACAAAAGGAGGACTGGGCCACATTTAGAACTAATCTGGCGGATATTCGTCATAAAAATGACGCAGGGCGTTTGACTATGTCTAGGTCGAAGGGGCCATATGGAGAGGACTGGGCAGCATTAGTGATATTTCGGTCAATTTCATTGAGTCACCCTTACGAAAAGTGGGGTTTATCGCTTGATTTTCGGACGGTGCTCATCCAGAAATTTGATGCTGCCGCAGTTGTGCTGAGAACAGTGACTGCAGGGGTATTTGTGGTGGATGAATTTGGATTAGAAAGGAATGAAATAAGGGATTGGTTGAGTAGATTAGAGGTTTATAAGGCGGTAGGTCCAGACGGTATTTGATGTGTTTTAGAAACCTCTCATCCGGTTGTTTTATCTCATTCCCCAGAAGGCCATATGGCTGAAGGAAGGCCGCAGCAGCATTCATCCACAGGGAAGCAGGAGCATGAGGTGGGAGACTGCCTACCAGTAAGTCTCCATTAATTCTCTTGAGGCTGTTTGAAAAAAGCATTAGGGATAGGATTGTGGAACATCTCACTGAAGTAATTACTTCCCCCATAGACCAACGTGGATTCGTGAGCCGTAAATCTTGTCTCATCAGTCTGGTATGCTTTTTTGATGAGATCACGATAAAGTCGAATTTGGCTGGAGTAGAAAGTCCAGGTCTGTTGCTTGGATTTCACAAAAGCATTCAGTGAGTCACCGATTGCTAATCCTTAGTTTTTCTGATCTCTCATCAAGGCTAATAGGGTACTTAGCACTCTCTGAGGAGCCGAACCATTCACTCGCAGGTAGCCGGGGAAAGGTTCGCATAAAGTGCAGTGGTTGGCAGAGTACCCTAGAGATCGATGTTGGAACCACTGTTGTTTTCACTGTTGATCAGTGATCCTACTTTGACCTTGAAGTATCTCTCGTACATGTTTGCTGATGATATGAAGATTTTGGAAAGTGCTTGTAGAACGCGTATGCAGAAGGACCTGTGTAGTGTTCAGAACCGGTTAGATGAATGACAGCTACCATTAGATGTTGACAAGCGTAGTCAGCTGTTATCTGGGAACCAGCCAGTGTTGTCCAGACTGTTGGGTAAGGAAGGAGAGGAGGGAATTAGAGAGAGTAGAGATGACCATGGATTTCTGAGTGTTCAATGCAAGGGATTTTGAACCCTCCAAGCACTATCTGGAAGCCACAATAAAAGGAAATAGAGCGTTGTACTTGTCGCGAGGAATGTTCTCTTCGTGGAGAATATAGGTGCTATTGTCGCTTTATAAAGCGCACGTAAGTCCACATCCGAAGTATTTTGTACAGACTTGCAGCTGGAATATCTTGGAGGATACTAAGGTACTTGATAATGGTGGAATGTGTTTTACGAGGCTATGGCTGTTAGAGTGAATGCAGCATGATTCATATAAAGAGCCTAAGGATATTTGACATTTTTTTTCTTGCTCGAAAGCTGTTTCGAGGTGACCTCATAACAATCTTCCAAATCTCCAGATGGATCTTCGGAACTGACGCAAAATACCTGTTCGAACCATTTGCAGATTCTTACATCTGAGGACACGTTGTTCAGGTGGAGAAGACGCGAGTTGCTGTATCGACTGAGGAAAATGTGTATCGGACAAACAACAGTTCGAACATGCCTCCACAGAATTTCATATCCTTTGTTGGTGCGGTAGAGTTTAAGATCAGGCTTGATGAGTGTTGGCCTCTCCCTTCCACGGACCTGCTATGAAAGATCCTTTTACATTGGCTTTCTTCCCGGTATCTCCCTTCTTCTGGGTTTAAGTTAATCTTTATTTGTTCTTAATGCTATTGCTTTTTACTTTAGGGTTATTTCATTTCCAAGAAACCGTGGGACATAGGGAACAAACTCGTTAGCTGTCTACTGTGCTCTTGTCTTACGTCTTTTTAGTGGAAGAGTGAGCTTACGTGCATCATCCTCCTCCTCCTCAGTACAGATAAGAACCTGACCAGAAGATACTGTGGCTCGAGCTGCCGCTCACCTCAACAGTGACGTGGAATTTTTTAGAAGCCCTAATGAAGAGGTTATAGAGTTTTAACAATAGTAATAAAAGACTAGGCGGTAGAACTAGAAATCGCATCTGTGCAGATACACCATAGACAGTGGCAGACTGCCATCTCGGTTAGCATTCTTAACCAGCGATCTTAGTGATCACGAGTACCCCAGCCAGACGGGCACCACCTACTCAGTTTGCTCAATGGAACAATCAGGGTGTTCATATTCCGTGATCACATTGTTGGCTGGTCGCCACGCGGTTATACCCAACTGTTGGTGGTCTCCGTGTGCGATGCCTGGCATAGCAAGCGCTCAGCTGACATGCGGAGTACATGATCCAACCACCGTAGACTTCAAGGCGATTGGGTGATCAATTGGTAGCGCATTCCGAGCGTTCCGGACTAATTGTCGGTGAACAGCCGTGTTCCCCACGCAATCAGCCCAATTAATGTGGGTTGAGTGGCGGAGACACCGGCGGTCAAATACAGCCAGTCTGTTTACATCTTCGTTGAGAGAAGATAGCTTTTCCGAACCACCGGGCAAAACAGAACGCATACAAGCATTTTACACCCTTCCTTTTAGTTATGACCAGACGTCTTTTCGACGCCACAGATGACAGGTTAGCAGATGTAAGCCTCGTCTTTGCTATCCTCGCTGATATCTCATCAGTAATGTGGCTGTAAGATATCGTGTGCCTCAGTGGTGTTTTTGACCTTGTTTTCTTCTGATGACAATGTTAGTACGCTTTAATTGGGTAGTCCCCGCGACTACGCATGAAGTCGGGGAATACTCTTCTTGCATTGTCTCAGCACTGTGCCTTTTCAGACGCCCATTGGTACAAGAAGCTGGGCAATTCGTGGATGAAGCCGCTTTATCCTGGAACATAAACTTGAATCACCCTACTTTTCGGTCACCTCAGACAGCTTCTATTGAGAACCTTATTGTTTTCCTTCATGACTATATGGTTTGTTAGCCTGTTGAGTACGGCATTTTAACGACTTTTTTCCTTCAATTTTAGAATGCACTCCATTTCAGTGACCAGCTTGAGAACATTCTGTTAGTATTATCTTCCTCAGCGTTATGAAGAGCCTAATGGATTTTTCTTGGACCCTCATTCACCTGCTTCTATTGTCAACAGCACTGTGTGTTGGTGCTTATGTAGGGAAAACGTATGCTTTCCGATCGCAGTGTTCCTTATTTCTGTTAGATTCGTCATTATTTTGTTGCTGCAGTACCTGTTTTGTAAAGGTTTCCACGATTTCAGCAGCCGAAGCTTGTATGTTGTCATGGCTAATTGCATTATCAGTATTGTAGATTGTTGTCCGTAACTCTTGGAGCTGTACTGCTGGCAGGTTTTTCTTCTCTCATCGTCATCATTCCCACAATATGGTATTGGGTTCAGTACTTATAATGTGTTCTGACTATTGAAGGAACAAATGGATAAATCTGATCTATTTTCTGTCCTTGGCAGCCTTTCTGCTGCATTACATTTTATTTTGTCTTTTGGAATTCAGTTTGACCAAAACGAACCCTGAAGTTTGCGTTGCTTTCACGGTTTTATCGATTTTAATGCCTCTCCTAGACTTTCGCTGTTTTCATGTTTAGCACCTATCCAGCAGTCGCATGTTTCACTCTAACGCTATCTCTTGCAAATTCGTTCGGAATACCTTTTTGTATTCTTATTCCATTTACCGGGTACGTTGTGGTCGCGTTTCAGTTTTGCTCAATTGGCCAATTTTCAATTAGTTATCTAACGCTTCAGTGGTGTGTCTCCTGTGACCATTGGTTCATCACCGGTTCGAAAGCCGCTAAGTCGAACGAAACGTTGTGGAAATCCCTTCAAGACATGTGTATTTTTCTGTTGTTGCGAATATTTCCGCTTGTCAGCTACCTTTCAGAAATCACGGATGGTTTCCTGCATCATTTGGTGAGTTTGGTCGCATGTTCGTACTACCAGGTTAGCTAGGTTTTGAATGAGATCACCGGCTACTTCTCTCTTTTATGCTTGATAGTTCCTGTCTTCTGCATAACTGTGTGCGTTATATACCAAAGATATCCCATAGTGTGCTAGGTAGAAACCCACCTTTTCCTTCTTGTGCTCCCTTTTTCATCATCGAAGACAGCAGTACATCCGTGGTTCCCCCTAGTGCTTATCTGCTATAGAACCAAGCGATAAAAAATGAATAGGACTGCGCTCAGCCGCTTAAAACAATCACGTCTGTACCGAAACGTTCAACACACTTTGCAGATAAACAAGCCTGGCAATACGCGAAGGTGATACGTTAACAGAATGGCTTTCTCATGGATTTCACTGTCCCGAGTCACTAGCCGCACCTACCTCACGAATAACTCTGCCAAACAACATCAGTATTTACACCACTGATCCCGATTAGACGCTATGTTTCAGAAACTGAGTCTTTGAGGCCTCAGCATAAGCGACATCCTGACCATTGACTGATTCCCTGGTGAAAGATTTCACTCATCTGCACCTAGTCATTACTAGTCCACCTTGTGCCCTACACTAGTCGGCTGCAACATCAGAAAAAATACTCGGTGTGGCAGTTGACTGGCTGGCATCCTTAGTACATGACCTAACCATCTAAGTCATGAAGACTGAGCTATTCGGGTGCCGCCGGATAGGTGCAATCGAACGCAGATGTCCATCTATCTGAAAGCGGTTCACGCCTTCCACCCTGGGCGGCCAAATTTTGCACCCTTAAAGTTGCACAGCTCTCGCATTCGCCGTATATGCTTGATCCTTGATCCTCTAAAATGCCTCTGTCGTCAGGGATGACCTAGATTAGCGAACACCACCACATTCTTATATGTGCGAGCGTCTGTTTCATTCCTTATACCTATGTCACAGCTGTTCCAACTCCATAAGCGCATAAACTGGTCAATAACTTCCCAACTCCATTACCCAACATCAGATCTGCATAGTCATAACAGTATTGCAGAAACACTTCACACGTTGAGGCCGCAACACGCATTCGAAGGTATTTAGCAGAGCGCAGAACTGCATCAGGCATTATCTGTGCAATTTGGAAGTTGTCAACTAACATCTTCTCGTCAGCTTACTCAGGACCCGTCAGTCTTCCACCGATTAGGAGGTCCGCATCGGTATTTTGTGAGTGTCACGAATAGCCCTCTACTTTTTATTTGTGTTAAAATTGAAATAGGCGAAGATGGACACCGCTATGGGTGTTTAAACCTTCAGACAGTTCATCGTAGTCCATAACCTGAAGTGGGTATGGGAATAAGGCGCCGACAGTATGTTCACATACTTGTTCGGTTATATCGTGCAGTTTGGCCACTCTAATCGATCAGCTGAATCGAACGCACTCTTACAGGCGAGAAAATCGGCAGTTGTTCGACGGTACGTATGGCGCTGCGGAATGGGGAATATTTGATCAGCATATCCTTGTTAAGGGAGTGTAACCCTGTCCTGTCACGATGAGACTGGACCTTGACGTGGTGTGACGAATTGAGCATCTCGATGACCTCTTGGGCTAAACTGGACCGAATTATTCATACCAGGCAGGCCAACAGGTAGAGGTCTGCCAAACCACAGTCTCCTGATCGTCCAGGTTGGGGGTTGGAAGATGGTTGGCATCTCTTCCCAAAAAACTTACCATTTCTGGTACACCGCCACCCACCCTCTGGCTTGCGGTACAGGCTATTGAACCAAAGGCTTTGGTTGAGAACCCTAATCGTTCTATCTAGGTCTGGGCGTCCTGGCAGTATCTCAGCCCACACACAACCATGAATACTCACAACACAAACAATTCCATACTGCATCGGCCGTCTCGCAGTATAAACTGGGTTGCCCCATCTGCTGTATACAGCAGGGTGGATAGGCGAAAACATTCTATTACTGACCCCTCCCCCACTGCTCTATCAAATTTAGCTCTCAGGCCCCTCCCGATTCCCAATTCTGATAACTTCTCTGCAGGTCCCACAGCAGATA
>QNGE01002675.1:16757-48021 GCA_008508345.1 Paragonimus westermani
CGCCTAACTCTCACTTGCAGCTCGGTTGTTTGTTTGCAAGGTGTAAGCACCTTGATGTTGACTGTTTGAATATGGACGTAGTCATTTTCAGTAGTTAGGTTCCTTTCCGTTCCCTTTTTCTCTCCTTGTTTCTCCCTATATAAGGTTTGCTTTTTCTTCATGGTTGTGTGGCAGTTAAGCATTAGTGTGAACCACTGATGTATTGCTGTCTATTATGATGATGATGGTGATTAACTTTGTCGGTTGCTCCCTGATATCTTCTACCCGAGTTGCAATTGGCCGACACCGATAATCGTCTATTTTCGCATGGCTGAGTTGTTTTTTTCAGCAGCCTAGCCACCCTGGTGTTGAATGTTTGATATAGACAGTTTGTTCTTTATTGTCTCTTCATTTCTATTTCTGTCCTTATTCCTCGATTAGAACTTGTTTCTTCACATGTGGTCGTATTACAGGTGAACATCGGCGAGAACCACTAGTGTGTGGCTATCTTCAATGCTAGTAGCGATGATGTGTAGAGCCGAGTTGTCGCTGAGATCATGCTAGTCTGTCTATTATTTTCGCAAAACCATCGCCCTATTTTGTCAGTATAGTAACTACAGTCGAGTGACCGCAACATAGAGAGATTTCCGGCGTCCACATGTACTGGGACAATTGAGCCAGTCTCTGCGAACACCCCTCCACCTTCTTTGAAAAGTACGAGCAATCGGCTCTCTGGACCGGTAACCCCACTGCTTTTGAGTGTTGAAGTGCAATGACGGATTTCTGTTGGGTTATTTGGTTCTAAATCTAACTGCAAAGTCGCATTGCACGTTTGTGGCAGCAACACAGTGGAAACATGAGGCAAGCTAACTTGACTCGAAGTGTTCTAACCAGTGAGCTAACCTTCTAAGCTTATTACAGATGGTTGTGCTTTCATACTTACTGATAGCTTAGTGACAGATGAACGCCGTGGGATTTTAATAAGGATAGTGTTGAGGAATCTGCTGGTGTTTCCTAAGAAGGAAACGGTTTTCATTTGATCAGCTTTCTCAATTAGCCAATTCTCACGGTCGGCCGCCGGTGTGCTGTACATCGTGGAAAGTATTATCCCCAGTGTTCTTTTCAACATACAAAAATTGATTCTCTGCGTTCCGAAGACGCATCGTGACACAAAGGCGTTAAACTTCAGTATTCGAGCTCTTATGTGACTTACAATGATACTATCTGTATCTGACCTTGTGAACTGATGTATTCCGGGACTTTGTATGGTGGCTAAGCTTGTGCGTTGCATCGATCTTGAGGTACTGTGTTGGCTAGTACTTTGATCCTCCCAGGCACAGCAGCGTCAGACATGTCAAAGAAGAGCAGTCAGACCAAAAACAGTTATACTCGTAGTGTTGTATGTTGCACTACCTACGACGTGGAGGTGTTCAGGTAGTGAAGCAGAGCCCTGCTAGCATACAACAAGGTTGTTTTTATGGTTGCTGCATTGTTGTTTTCCGAATGGGGAAGAGTGAGTTGGAAAATTTGCCCTCAGGCAAAGCAGCACTCCGATCGCACAACGATTGCCCGTTACCACTGGTGTATTACCAAATATGGTCGAAGAACTTTCGGCATCGTTCAGAAGCCCGATGAAACTCCATATACATCTATTGCACGCAAAGTAGATAAGAATCAAATATCGATTTCCTATTCAATGCACCCTCAGGCCAGCAAGCCTGTTGCTGCCAAGTGAGTCAGACTGTCGAGTCATTGGTTCCGGGTAGGGTCTCTGATGGCATAACTATCTTTTGTTGCTTCACAGGTCAGACTCTTGGGTCGCTGTTTCGGGTTAGGGTCCCTCAAGTCAACGCCCTCCGCAGCGTAAAAGACCGGGAATTACCAGAAATTATCGTTAATCTGGAAGACCGGTCCACACACTCTCCTCTTTTCCCTGCTTTTCTATTAATTACTTTCTCTTCAAGCCAAAGCAACCGGCAATCGGTAGCGTTTTTAACATCCACACTTCTGCGAATAAGCCAGGAAACTGGTTTGGCCAGCACCCTTTTGGGTCTGGAACTGGATGTAATGTTTTGTTCCAGAAACGTACCTATACGGTTCCAACATTGTCTTTCACTTAATTTTCCTTTTAAATGATGCTATAGGTCAGTGGTTCCTTCTCAGGGTCTGGTGACGATATAGCCGAACCTCGAGGTCAAAGTGGAGTGGGGATTGCACTGAGTTCGAAGATAAAGCAAAACCCGACCTACTGGATTCCGGTGAATGGTCGTCTATGTGCCGCCCTACGTTTCCAGCCAAGGTCACTTGACGCTGCAGAAAGACGTTGCGCATTGGTCATGTCTGTATTTGCTCCAACAGACAGGTCAGATACTGTTAAGAACGTCTTCCAAGACAGTTTTGACCACAAACCAAACACCCAGACGTCATTATGTTTGTCAGTGATATGGTGGCACCATGTGGTCGTGTAACTTCAGAGGGAAAGCGGATAAGCTATAAGTTCCTTGTCTGGGGTTGACACATTGGCAGTGGTGACTGACTGTTACGTTTATGCGCCTTTCGGCACACGGCAAAAATGCGTCTTGTGGAGGCCTGTTCTTACAACTCAACCGTGAGCGCGATTTTATCACAGCACCATCAACTGTAAGTGGTGCCACTCCATTAAAGTTCAGCGTTCATTTTTGAGTGACAACCTCGGCTCAGATCATGCCGCTGTTTTTGCTTGCTTCCACTCAGAGATCAGCTGGTCACAAAGTACTCAGTAGGAAGTTGAGCGACACGCCCACATAAAACACTGACGATTAAACTACCCGGGCCACGGCAGTGGCATGATTCAGGCGTGTACTGGGCAGAAATCTCACAAGCTGTGCGAACCGCTTGTGAGGGTGGTCTGTTTCGAAGGAGCACCGCAAACAGAACAAGTGAATTTCTGCTGATTCAGTAGAACAAACGTCGACTGATCCCCTGGCTCCGAATAAGACCAAGATTGCCATAAACTGATGCCCCAACTTATGATGAGCCTGCGTAAGAACCGCGAGGCTTGCGTCTTTGAGCGAGCCAAACATTTGGAGAAAGCACTTTCATCCGGGAACAGTCAAGTGCTGTTTTCCATTATTCGTGTCTCACAAATTTCCAAGCTGTTATAGTGATTTGACAGATCAGCTGAGCACTTTGAAGTACAATTCAGTTGGCCTAACCCGGCTGTTTCAACTAAGGTTGATGGAGATTGTATGATTAGTTATAACATTCTTGATGATTCTCTTTCGAAAACCGGAATGGCTTTTGTGCTTAAAGGGTTAACGTGTTATATTGCTCCAGGTCCTAACCTTCTTTCTCCGACTGTTTTCAGAGGTGGTGCTTACACACTGGGGACGAAAGAGGTACCTCATAACTGTTGCTTGTCAGCCGGTATTCCCATTTTCAAACAAGTATCAGGAGACCTTATGACAACCACAATGAAATTAGTGTTGTCTTTGTCAAATCTAAGCTGTTCAGCGACTTTTGAAACATGGAGAGAAGATCAGGCGGATTCCCTGCTCTTTCGCGAGCACATCGATCATATTTTACGTCGCGATAGATGCTGGAGCATGGAGTTTTATTCTCAGCCAATGGTCGTTGTGATGCTGGAGCATGGAGTTTTATTCTCAGCCAATGATCGTTGTTGCTTCTCACCTGGTTTCCCAACATACTCTCTGAACCTGTCTCCATTGCAGAGGAATCCCAGTGAATGCTGCCAATTTGCTAAAGTCTCTGTACGGCCACTGTTAGTTCAGCGTGCTCATTTATGGGCAGCTGTATCGAGTGTTGTCCCCTTTATGTGGGGTTTGACAGAAGTATCCGATCTCCCTCTTCCTCTTTAACTTTGTGATAAGCGATATTTAGGTGGAAACACCCAGATGTTTCGAGAATCTCGGAGTGGAACTTCTGTCAGACAGTAAGCTGGCTTCTGTTGATCATATGGACGACATTGCTTTACTTAGTTGTACAGCGACCATGCAGTCTATGCCCAACCGACTGCGTGATACAGCTGGCCTGATGCTGGAATGCACTTTGCACTTTTTCAGATGTGAAACGCTGTTGTAGTGTTGGATTGACACTGACCCTGTTTTCGTTATTGCATACTGGCCGCTGGGGATTTTCGAATTCTCCACCTAACTGGGTGATGTCATTTCGTCAGCTTGCAATGACACTGACCAGGTGTCTGTAAGGATGGCGAAAGCACTTGGTGCGTTCGTGAATCTCCGTCACTTGGCTTCGCAGAGCCGTCCGTTTGTCAATTAAGGACGGGGTTTACAACGCGCATGCGCGCGCAGGTTTTCTCTGTGATTGAGGAACCTCGTCCATTCGCACATTTTCCAGTGTGACTGTCAATGTTTAGAAGAAACCGTAGGGAAACCGGGCAATGACGTAGTCAAATACTACGATTACCTCGACCATTCTGCAGATCGTGGTTGTTGTTTGCTGTTTATCTGGTCGGGACGTCAACGACCGTCCACACTGCTGGTTGAGAACACTAACATGTCAGTTTGTATCAGTTAAGGGCGAAATTGCTTTCATTAGCTTAGCTATTCTTTTTCATGCTGCTCCATTACTTCTCTTCTCCATTCATTCTTATTTATTTGTTATCCTGTCGTTTGGTGGACCATTGTCATATCCAACGACAACATTTCCAGTCGATGGTTTCTAATTGAAGGATGCATTCAGATATTTTGGTGACGCTCAAAATCGGTTATTTTTCATCCCTACATTTTCCTAGCATAACTATCGTATCTTATGCTTGTGGGCAGTAATCACTTGTTCCATTTAGTTAGTAATTTAATGTTTTGTGGGATTAAAGAAGCGAGTAAGACAAGGTCTGCATTTGACAATCGTGCTTTTCCTGTACAATCCACTCATTGATGAGATTAGGTTTAGATTTTATGCTCCGGCTGGCCAAATCCTAAGGGTATCCTGCTTATGTTAATTTCCGCGTTCTTGACTGCAGCACTCATGTAGTAACCTGTTAGCATGATCTCCATCTAGCGTATTCTGTGTAAGTCCAAGCATCATTGGGTTCATGATTTCTTCTAAACTACTCGTCACTTGTAATACCCTTGTGCGTTGAACTTCTGCTGACGTGAACAAGCCGGCATTAAACAATGAAACGGTAATGGACTGGACTATGAGAAGTCTGGGTGCGTGTTTAAAAAGCTGAGTTTGTTAACTGCTGCCTGCCTGTTCAACTAAGCCAGTTACTTTTTACTAATCACGCATTCCGGTTCTGTAATTTTCCGGTTAGTTAGTTAAGATAAGCATAATCTAGTCGATTACATTTCTTTCTTTTCAAAGTTGAATCTCGCGCTACTGTACTCAATTACGGAGCTCTTCGCCAGTCTTCTGGCTTATACTCGATCGACTTCCGTTCGTACTCGATCAATTTGGCAAACGTCCGGTACGTGCTTGTGTTTCGCTGTTTTCCTAAGTCCTCTACCGTTCAGCTGTGGTTTTGTGATTTCAGTTGACTTTTGGACAATTACTGACTGATACTTTTGAAATTGTTTATCTTACGTTGAGTTCGCTCTTGTCTTGTGTCAACAAGTATCAACGTTCTGTCGGTAATTTTTTGTTGGCTTTCGCGTGAAGTTAAAGTTCGCAGTGGCTCATTCCTGCGTTCAACACCTCAGTCGGGGCGACGGGATCACCTAGCCTACCTGTTTCAATGGCGGCAGGCAAGATTCCAAGGAGCTCTGCGAGAGTATGACAGTATAGGAATGCTCTCATGCATTAGTCTTTTAGATTAGAGTACACAGACGACACATGGTCTTAATCTGTTAGCTATCCTGGGAAGCTCACAACGCCATGTACGGGTAACAGGCTCCAGTTCGTCAGTTGGGCATGATCTTTGCATTATCTAGGTGCAGGTTTTTGCTGCAAGACTGACAGGACACTGCGTCTTTTCTCATCAATGTTACTAAGCCTCTGGGTTTGATCGGAAAGTTGTGTAACTTGGGAGTTGCTTCAGGCTTGTCGGGACGTCCGATAAGATCACAAGGCATATTGCTCACGTTCAGCCTGCATTCGCCAACCTACACCATCTGTGGTACCCACATGATCTCAATCTTTCTGTAAAAGGCCGAGTGTAGAATGACACTACACACTCGCTTTTACCATATCTGGTATATTCAGTATGAAAAGGCCATATGAGTTTGCAAACTTACCGCGGTATATGGTAAGTACAAAAATAAGTTTTATTAGGATGTGAGGAAAAGGTATCATGGAAAACTGTTACACTGGTGTTCAGAAATTTGCTACATGAGCACCGTTTGGCTCCAATTCTTCGTCGTATCGGGCAGCGTTCCCAACCGGTGTTGGTTGCCTTTTTGGCCCCAACCAGGAACGCCCTACTAGTCTTATTGTACGGTTGTGCAACTTGGGTCCTTCATTCGGAAGATTTTCGCGCGCGCTATATATATATATATATATATATATATATAGACATGATCACTTCATTCCTTTCGCAGTGTAGTGGTGAAAGTGAAGTGTTGTACAGGTAGAACACACGGAGCCTGATGTTTGGGTAACATGATTAAGTGTAGATGTTTGTTTCTGTAGATCATTGATTATAATGTGGTCATTCAAAGTTTTCCTGTTGGACAGAAAATGGGGTGCACATTCCTGAATTACGCTATGTATCTATTTGCTCATATCTGTTCGATTGTTTGTATATCAAGTTGACTGTTGTCTGTTGACGACTGACAAGTCTCCCATCCGTAATTATCTACTTGCCTACATAATTCCTACTACTGAATTGCACGTTGACTTTGCCAGTGCCTCGGCTAATATTCTCTGCATGTCATGTTTTGTTTATGATCTTGTCTAATTCAGAAGCCTGTTGTGCTCTTGTGTATTCATGTTAATTTTTACATTCATCCAGCTGTTTCCTGTTTTCCTGTGTTTATAGCCTTCCATCACATACTTTTTGCAAGCATGTTTGCGATCAGCTTTCCGCTGGTGTCGTTGCGGTTCGTAGATTTTGCCAGACGCGGGGAAATTCAACTGGTTTTCCTTGCAATTGGACTGTTTATCTGTCTACTTGGAAGTAGCCTTCTTCATATTAGAAGGCCTACATTTCCTATTTATCGGGTTAGTTTTTATAGTCTTGCTTGCTCTGATTGATTGAACCCATTTTTTCCTCTACAATCGTATTTATAAACGCAAATAAGAATTTGACGTTGAATCAGTTGATTCTTATTGTTTATACCGAACATTGTGAAATCTCGTAGTTTCTGAGCAGTTTGTTCGTTTCACTAATCGATTATGCCTGCCGTTTAATTCGTAATGGGGCAAGATAGTCGAATTACTCATTTCTGTTTCGGCATTCGTTTATGCAGTTACTTCAATCCTGCTGACACTTGCCATAGTTGTCATCTGGTTTGTTTAAACGATCGCGCTCGACAGTTGCTGAAATTTTCACATCTCCAGGTAACACCAGCAAGGTGTCCTCAATCTACGAATTCTCGTCAGCGTTGGCTCTATTGATCTATTTCCGCCCCTCATCACCATCGCCATTACTTACTATTTATTACTTCAGTGTCCGGTCGGTTTTAGTTTTGTACGCATCTTTTCGGTCGGTTGCGTTCCAATTCATGCCACTTTCCGCTCACAGTGCGTCTGGTTCCGTTTGCTGTTATCCGATGCTTAGTGTTTTGGCCACTGAATTGGAAACCATCCATCATCGTTCCCTCTAGTTGATTTATCAATATATTCAATTAAAACTTAGTTGTTCTACTTAAATGGTTCAAGTTTGAGGAAGTTATCATATTGGATTAGCCAGTTTTGTGATTAGTGTGTATTCGTCTCCTGTGCTGTGCTTCGTGTGAAACGAATTATTCTGTACAAGAGCATCCTTCTCGTTCCGCACTCATGAGGTCTTATACACTTACATCCAGTTGTGAGGTCCGCGATCCCTACTTGAATATAAGTTTGTGAACGTCTTTACAAAGCCTTGCATCCATTACATTGCTCATGTTTTTTTCGTTTCAGAAATGTTCATTTATAATTATCGTGCTGCTTTCCTTCCTCTGCCTGTTCGCTTCCTCTCGATTCCCAAAAGTGGCAAAGTAAGTTGCTTACGACCGGTTGCGTTCATTTTCGCTTTGATCGCAGTCTGTTGTTTTTGCTTTGAGTCTGTCGGAAGGTGTTGCGTTTATCAGCACTTTTATCTTAGCTTTTCGCAGTTGGTTTAAAGATGTTTGACACCAAATCCTTTCTTGGATATGTTTCGAAATGACCAAACTGCCTCTACAGACTGCTAGGTTTCGATTTATACTTTGAATGCATACTTCACTACTACTGTTCACAATGCTTCTGTGTTTAGGTAACCAGACCACACTAGTTGTATATTTTATTTTGCGCCCGTGTCCAGGTAGCATATTTTATATTCTGAAAACTGTTTGGACTATTGCGAATGTGGATTCTTGGACGGTATTTTGCTAACCCTCTGCTGGTGCGATGATTTTGAGACACCAACGTATTTCATTGAATTCCATGGAATTGTACCGCGTTTATTTGATCGTGGGTGTCCAACAAACACACATATTGTGTGGTCTTTTCTTAGAGAGTTGGCTGTCGTGCTACATACTTGCTCACATGTTGGAGAAATGTTGTCGAGCTGTCCAACTCTGCACAGAAGCATGTGGTGTTCAGATTGTAAAGGAATTGGATTGTCAAACGCGTCGATACGGAGTCAACCACTGATTCGCAGAAGGCTACGGCCAGTCAGTGTCGAAAACGCGAACAGACTGGTATGTCAGAGTGGGGACCAATCACGTTGCTCCAGCACCAGATTTTGTTATAACGAGCACTGGAGCAAAATAAGTTGTTTAAGTGCGTCACGCGTTAAAACGAACGACCTACAAGCGGAGTCGAGCCGACCAATGAGAAAGCGAAAGCATCAGCACCAATTGTAATTCTTCATTTTACTGATGCATGTAGTCTATAAAATAACTAATAGAAACTCAATAAACAGATTTTTTTGTGTCACGAAGACTTTTTGCTTCTATTCCGGAAGGTAACGATTTTCAACACAAACCCTCGGCTTTGTGATTGTTGTCTACCGCGGCCACTCCTGAGTCATAGGTGAAAAGGCGAAATATACCGTAGACATTAGTGGCAACCGCATGAACACAGCGCATGTCCACATTTGAGAGCGTGGAATTACGGATTCAGAATAAGCGCTAGTCGTAGTCAGAGTGAGTTGGAGAGACCCGTATCACTCTTTTGCTTAAGCTTAAGGGCCTAATCAATAAGCATTTTGTTTTTGGACGTGATGAGTAAGGTGCATGTACTTGCTGTGTTCGTTACCCAAATGGGAAATGAAGCTGAAGTACAATTATCCTTCCTAGAGATATCATTGACGAGGTGGACTAAAAGCGATTCTTCCTGAGGAGGAGGACGATCCAGACCAGTGTATGTAATACAACTGAGGAAAATATTTCCTTATTATCTTTTTCAAACGGCTCGTTGTGATCGTCTGCACTATGTACCTTCCTGTTTGTGTCATGCAGTCAATACTGTACTTTATACCTCGTCTTGAGGAGTGGCAGACTAATCCATGAGGGTGTGCTATTCTTCCCTTTCATCTTCGTTCGAAGCTCACCGACAGTTTATGAAGAAGAAATTATGCACTATGTTGCGTCAACAATGAGAGATCAAGTTACTGCGTACCCATGGACAACAGACCACTCAGTCGGATGAGGTCCGTACAATGTTCGCAACTCACAGCTAATCGGTGGCTCCAAATGTAACGCTGATACAAGTGATGTTTTTTCGTGTGGAGTCGATGCGGGTAGTATCATCACCGGCGTAAAGTAACCTATGCTGTCCTCATTGTGACAAGCCCTTCTGTTTCACGTTGATTGAACTCTGCATTTCAAAGGATTACCATGTGGTGATGAAGACCAAACATTTTGTATTAACGGAATCGAACCAAATTGAGGTCAAAACTACGGTCCTTGGTTGTATTTACGAGGTGTTCTCTCCGAGGATCCTAAACTTCTACGACAGCTTCACGAAACCGGTTGGGGGTGGTCCTTCTTTTTGGAGCTGCTGTATTTGGGTATCCTTTAGATGTCCATCAGTAGCTCATTCAAAATGATGTACGGAAACCAGGCGACAACGGACCGAAAAAGCAAGTTAAAAATGTTGGCGCGGTTTATTAGACAGACAGTTGGTAAAAGTGGATATTGATTGGCCCATCTTAGCTCCTGGATTTTAGAGCTTTATGTTTATTAGAATGGAGGCTAGACGTCGGGGTCGAATCTTTCTAGGTCAGTTAGAATTGTATCGTCAAAGTGCTCAGTGAGTTTAACGGGTTTCACTGACAGTCACTTCTTCTGTCACCGGATGTAAAATGGTTGAAGGAAAACTGTGCATTTGAGGTCTGGTGGCGAAATGAAAAAAGTGGCGAGCTTAGCGTTCGTGGTTAAATAGATTTGTTAGTAAAATACCAAAAAAATGTACTTCTCGTGAAGATATGCTCAACGACTATTCTGGTTGCCATACCTACTCTATGGAGGACTAGGTTGTATGTACTTTTGTGGGCATGTAACAAAGCTCTCGCGGACAAGGTGATCAGTTCTTCAAGTAATTGGTTTCCTGGCTTATGAGCACGCTGGTAATAGTCAGTTGGTGTGATGCCAATTTTACATTGATACCACGTCCTACTTATTTGAATCCGGTCAGTTGCAGTGTTTGGCGTGCGATAAACTGGTAGCATGTTCGCAGTCGGATGATGAAGCTTTCGGGTTTTCAGACCACGCTAACAACGGCGATTTCTACCCCTGTTGATTCAGGGTTGAAAGACAGTTCTCAGTAATAGTTCTACGGTAGTTATTACGCCCATTCGAAACTGTTTATACCTCTTTAATTTCAAATAGAACACTACTTACACTCGATCGTCGTCCTTGTATTCAGATAGGCCTCTCAGCCAGCCCACTTCGTAAGGAAGTACGGGATTTGGGTTTTGCGTTTATCAGAGTTCGTCAATGATGTAGATCTTTGACCAAGCCAGGGTTTGCATTGGGACGCTCGTGTTTGAGCTATTTGAATATAGAACAAAACACCGGTAACCTCAGAGTAAGCATGATCTGTACAGCCGAAAAACTTATCTGAATGCAGGGACGGCTATCGAGTGTGAATGATGTTCAGTTTGAAACAATCTAAATTCCCGAGACTCAATCCTTATTTCTCGAATCGTCTGTGATTACCACATCGCCTTGGACAGAATGGAGCGACTTCCCTGTAAGGCACCACTATTCATCTGGCAGCATCTGAAGCAGCATTATCTGTGTACGATGCCTCGTTGTATTTGGCTAAAAAACCAGTCGAATCACACAGATCGGATGGCTAAGTTACAACTTCAGGTGCGCGGGCAACGTGATTGAAGTTAGTAGAGTGAGATGTCCACCAACACTAATGAGCCAAATTCTAAAGCAGTGAGCGATCTGTACATATATGAAATCTTTCAATGGTTTTATAATGTGTATCTTTTATGCTGTTGTGTACGCATCACGTATTGTGTAGTAGAACGCATCTCTTGTATACTTCTGGTCGTCACATATGGTGGAATCATTTTCTCCTGTTATTAGATCGATACCAGGTATGAAACAACAGATTTTCACCTGGCGGCTATTCCGAATTTCTCAAATTTCCATAGCCATCTTTGTCATAAGTATCACAATAACTGATTGGTGTCTCAAAACGAAACACCGTATTCTGCTGTGTTGCGTGGGTTGCAGTTGTGCCACATGCCCAGTTTGACCAGAAACTCCTGTTTGGTTATTCTGTCTGTTGATTATTTTCGCCACTTTCATTGGAGGAATACTCCGGTTGGATCTTGAATAGTCCTTCATATGACAATCAGCTTTTTCTGAGATTCGTATTTACTGTTTACAGCAGGCACTTTTTCTCTGGGCGAAGTTTGTGTAATATGCTGTTCAATATAAATTGGAGTTAGTATTGCCGTGGTATTGCTCTGGTGATCTACAAATAGCCGTTGTACACTTAGCTAGTCATGTGCACTTTACTGGGGAACAGCTCCGCGTCGTACGTGCGCAAGGTCGGCAGTGAAAATTGTATTATTCACCCTCTTTCGCCGAGCCTAAATCCGACTGTGTGCTTATGCATGGTTGGAAATCCTGCAGTGGTTTGCGGAGTGTTTGCTCAGTTGATGTTGATACCACCTGTTGGTACAACGTGCCTCATTTACGGCATGGAGACGGGGTTGGGTATTTTTTTTATTCATTTATCCAAAAAGCGCTTTGATAAGGCGTTACTGACATGAAACAGTCTAGGTTTGTTCTCTTAGAAGCTATATTGTCCACTTCTAACCTTTGAATAAAATGGAGGACCTTTTCTCAGAAC
Source organism: Paragonimus westermani (assembly GCA_008508345.1). Lineage (NCBI taxonomy): Eukaryota > Metazoa > Platyhelminthes > Trematoda > Plagiorchiida > Troglotrematidae > Paragonimus > Paragonimus westermani. The sequence goes on from QNGE01002675.1 coordinate 29,136, forward strand.
ACTCCAACAATCAGACCTGCGTGGCAGCACAACAGCAAAGCGGGCTGTTCGTTTCTCTTTGTCATTTTTTCTGGTAAGCACAACCATTAGGGAACCTCATTATTTCCGTCCAAAGCCACCTCCTTCCTCGAGAGAACGATTTTGTCCAATCAGAATGAAAAAACTTCCACTACCATCCAGGAGTGACCTTCGCTATTTTTTTTGCCCACTCGACCTTTATTTCATTCCCATTGGCGGCTTGATGACTTTAACTACTGTTTTTAATAACTGTGTCCTTCGATCTTTTGATTCGAGAATATCTGTAGTTCATAATGTACCATATGAATACCTTGTATTTTTCTCCGTGTCGAACGCGTTTTGGCACTCGTCTTTTAGTTTGACTTGAGAGTAATTGGTGGGGACAGTCGCATTAGTCTCAGGGCCAAGATTTCACGGTTTCTCTTACTAGAAAGGAAATTCGATAAGACAATCGAACTGCCATCAGATACCGCACCTCTAGCGAGTCACTGGGCAATGCTCAGCGGAAATCCAGCAGATTGAAAGGCAAAGCTGATTTATTGAACGACGAATTATTCTGAGCTTTGAATGACAATATCTTGGATGTTGTTCTATTGTGGAACTAAGTAACCAAACGTTAGGTCAAACTTCAAATGTAACAAAAAATAGTCAGTAGTGATTTAGATTGAAGTTCAAAAACAACAGAGGGTAACCAGTCAGCGTCCAGGTCAAAAGGCCAACTCATTCTAGCATGTAAGAGCAGGCATCCACCAAAATTCAGACTCCACGCTGAAACCTACACGCACGAAAACGTGCACACTGTTGATATCACCTTGTTTGGTGATGAAACGTCTGTAACCTAAATATCAAGCTCGGCGAACATCCCAATACCTAAACTATGGTCCTGATGAGATGGGCTTTGGTGCTGCCACTCTATCGGGATTTGTTGTAGCCTGCTACTCGGTTCGAAAATTTGTTTCGGTGGGTACATTTAACAGTGCGTAATTCGTCGATCTAATTCTTTCATACTATCACGGACCGTTTCGTGAGAGATTCATCCTAATGTGCACAATGGCGCCAATTTGGTTCCACCACGATTATCGGGAAGTAGTTATTTCGAGTCTGACGCAAGGTAGTCAAGTTGCTCGCTAATGAGGCAGGCGTACATTTGCTCTTCCGCGTCCCTTTTTTGCATCGTTATGCACAAATTTGCGGTTTACTTTTGTATACTCATGAGTAGTTTACTTGAACTGTGCAATTTGTAGCTTCCCTGCTCACCCTGTCTCGTTTTTTTTGTATCTGACCCGGAAGCATCATTCCATGGCGTGGCTTTCTACCAAGCCCCTTCGGTCTAACTCTGGCGACTTGTTGTTTGTTCTCCATCGTGCCCGTTGCTCTCCACGATTGTGTTGAAGACGAAGCCGTGCATTTCGTTATAGCTGCCTTTTTATCTGGCAAGTTTCACTGACAATTTCGTGTAGCATTTGGTTATTCAGAATTTATAAGAAGTATACACTAGATACTTTGTTCCGCATCTCTCAGTACACTGACACTTCCGCGATTGGTGTGAAGTGCGCTTGCGCAAAAATTGACCCAGACGTTTCCGCTAATACTTTTGTCATTTCGGTCTGATCGTACGAAAATGTTGCTTCGCTGGCAAAATTTGTTGCGACGATAACTTTAAATAAGAGGTGCGCGTTGTACCACCATTGTTATTTGTTCAATGAGGTTGTGTCTTCACGTTTTACTGGCGGTACTTCAAATTTATAGACAGAACAGAGCTAGGTGCATTAACCAGTTGTTTCACTGCATGTTTCTTTTGTTATTTGTAGCTGTCAATTTCGCTTCATATCATATTCAAGATTGTGTCTGAGTGATATTATAGGCTGACTGTTTTCGAAGGAAGTTAATCCACTTCCCTTGTGTCTTTTTGATCAACCTTGAACTCGTTTCAAGACATGAGGTTTATGCTGTCCCACCTTATAGAACCGTAGTGCTGTCTACGGCCTTAAGACGGTATGAACTCCAGCAAGCGGTGTTAGCATCCCCACCGATCTACGGACTCTGCTGATTCTGAAGTGAACGGCACGGCTAACTTGCACATCGGGTGTTAGGTACATATTTCAGCATCTGCTGTCCCCATAATAGGATGCGTGGTTAAGGATTATCATGTACGCACGCCTGACGGGTTGCAACAACCACGAAACCGGTTGTGTGCTTACAGCGAATTTTGACCACCAAACCCATATTACTCAAACAACCCTAGCTTGCCAAACATGTCTGCATGTTTAAATTTTCAGCTTTTCAACTGAACGAGCTACACCTGTTTCAGTCACGTCTGATAAGTGGAAACTTGTTCATTGGATCCAGCATGATCATCTTGGTCTGCCTATATTCGTAAGTTCCTGGTTGCTGAAGCATTGTTTTTGTCTGCTACGTCTGTTTGCTACTTCTTTTTGCTATATTTATTCTATGGATTGATTTTAGATGTAAACTTAGCGATTGCGAGATACAAGCTTAGCGATCACCATTCAAGTACCATCCACACACACTCACTACATATCCACACTGAAGTGTGCTGTATTGATTCAACCTTTACGGTAGCCTATAAAATCTAGTCTTCGGTTTTTTGTCATCCTGTCGTTTAGCTTCTCTTTCGTATTGTTTTACCGTGAAAGTCGTCGTTTCTAAATTTTTTAACTATTTTACAGCATTCAAATGTTGAAACTGAAAGAGGCACGTTCATATGTCTACAGTCGGAGGGAGCCGGTCACTGATGATCTCATTAACGTGTTTCTGATTGCACCGTTACTGACGAAATTGGTCCTGGTTGGATTGAACAAATGGGATCAATTTGATCGCGATTTTGATATAATTAATCATGCCAGAAAATCAGACGGCCATGTTTTGCGCTGCAACAGTGGGATGGTGCTCGGTTTGTATTTGTCGTGTGTTGGTCTTACCAATGGGTCCAGAATTGCCAACTGGTTTACCCGCCTTGCACATCTGTCTCGTTTGAAGTTACTAACGTTGGTAGGTACCCACTTTTCTTTGGAAAGAGATTTGCTCTTCGAAAATTTCAGTTAATCTAAACATGTTTCTTTCTTGATATGCCTCCCTGACTTTGAAAACGAGTATTGAATGGTGTCTTAAAAAGAGCTACCAGCATTTTATCTTGTTTGCCGCGATGGCCATTTACTCATAAGGTCCAACTGTGTTTATGCCTGTGTAACTGAAAACCTATAGTTTACGTTGTCTAGCTACGTCAGCTATTCATCATCATAATTTTCAGCTTCGAGTCGTACCCATGGGTACTATGACCTGGTTGGCTGTTGGTCGTGCTAACAGTTCACAATGTAACTGAGTATTAAATAAACAACTGCATTGGAGAGACAAGACACGAGGAGAGAAAAAAACCGAGTTATGTAGAAAACTGTTACGACCCCCTGAGAGAGGAAGGCAAGAACGGACGGAAAGACCGCGAGCAGTACCTCGATCACCAGTGGAACGTAACGCTATCGCAAACGACACGAATAATCAGAACGCAAGTACTCAGACCCAGTTCTCGCAGCCTAGAACCCCCCAACAAGAAAGGAGAAAGACGGCCTTCAAACTGTTGTGTCCGCAAAAGACGCTCGGCCAACAAGTTGGTTTATTGCGCAAACTTCCGTATAGGTCGTCAAAAACTAAACCACAAACGTGTACACTCATTTGCACGACGGACATGCACTCACATACAATGGGTGACAGTACGTGGTCATTCGCCTTGGTGAAAGTTCTCATACATCATGTACACACTGTTTCGATAGTCTCTTCTTGTCCGTCGTGTTCGGGGCTTGTCCTTTTGCTCCTGAATGTCCCCATGTGGGTGATACACTACTTGTGAGTAGTATACTACTCACAACGAAACTGCCTGTTATACAACACTCCTCCCCCTTCTGAGGTTCCTTGGTTCCTTCGCATTTGTCGACGAATCCTCTCCGATCGACGCGGTGTTTCCTCCCGGATTATTGATCTTCTGGTTCGTCGCGCCGGCATCTCGTGCCACGTTGCTAACTCNCATGTACACACTGTTTCGATAGTCTCTTCTTGTCCGTCGTGTTCGGGGCTTGTCCTTTTGCTCCTGAATGTCCCCATGTGGGTGATACACTACTTGTGAGTAGTATACTACTCACAACGAAGCTGCCTGTTATACAACAAAACGAGCTTTGTTTGCTGCTCAGCCCGAAGGCAAAACAGTGGCTCAAGACAACTGTATTTATAGGTTTTCAGTGGACTTGGTCGTAGGACAATGAACGGACCAATCAGGAGCAAGCGCTCGAACTCGAATCTTCCAGAATAATGGCGAGCATTTGAATTCTCAAAATAGAAGCATCTATTTACCTGGGGAAATTTAGCGAGTTTTTGGGAAAAGGTGCTTTTCTCAACAAAACAAGACTGACGACTTTACGGACAAAGGGTCACCATTGATTGCAACACACACTGGCATGTCAAAGAGTGTCCCCAGCCAACGGTGTGGATACTCGTGAGCTCTTTAACCAGAAAACGACAGCTACTAACCTCGCTCAGCTGAATGGTCAAAGCTCCCATAAGCTTTGATCGTACTGTCGTTTGACCACTTTGCGTTTTTTATCAATCATCAGCAGCCACATTGAACGGCGCACGGCGCGGCAGACGCGTCGTCGGCATATGAAGTGACTCAAACAGCGAAGACTGCATTTCCAATATCCCGGTTCTCGTTCACGGATACGCACCGGCAGACACACATGACTGTGATCGAATACCGAGAATCAGTGTGCGTCTTTCGCGCTAGTGGATCAGGTTTTTGATCCAAACTGAACGCACAGGTTATTCGTAAACTCTGCTGTTAATTAACCAAGGGCGTCTTTGCTACGCCATTAATGTTGTAGGCCGGCAAGTGCACCACGCGTTTTCACAGTCTTCGTGGGCACCTAATCAGGAGCCTTGCGAGCTTACGAGATGAGACGAAATGAAGCCCTCGGCCGTTTCCAGCTATGTTATTTCCAATGACGAAGGTGGAGTCATTGCCAACTGACTATTGTAACAACACCTTGTACTTTGAAGGTGCAAAGTGCACATCATTCAGAATAAACGTAACGTCTTATTAATGAACCTCTCCGGAGCACTCCGTTTGCTTATGGCCTATTCACTTATGTACCAGCGGGTTTGAGTATATATTTATATAAACACATGAAGACCACATGAGTTGGCCAACGGTCCACAATACGGGAAGAAAGAAAATACCGTATAAGTTAAATAAGGGAAGAGGCCTGGGGGAGAGAAAAAAAGTAAAAATTTTCCCGGTGCATACAGAGATTGGTAACATTGACGCCATTGACTTCTGCTCTTCACCGTATCAGACATCATTTTCAACCTTCCTGCGAAACCCATCCACGAAGCCGAAGGCGCCTTACTGGAGCAAGCCTCAAAGTGCCCTCATACCTCGAACTCAAATCGTACGTTGGCTACAAGTCCGCCACTTCCACGGTAACCCACCTCTCGCAAACAAAGCACAATGTGGTCGGCGGTGAGTTGACGTTTGTAAGATGCGGCTAGGCCCACGAAGCCTGTAGGACGAGAGCAGTGTGCTCGGGGTCGACGGAGTCTCTGCTCCGAGGACNTAGGCCCACGAAGCCTGTAGGACGAGAGCAGTGTGCTCGGGGTCGACGGAGTCTCTGCTCTGAGGACGCTTAGGCGAACTTCGTTACTGGTGACAGTGTTTCCACCACACGCGAATGGACCAGGGTTTCGAGCTGCACAATAAGATTGTTCTTACAGTGACATCGTACACTGAACCCTTCACAGAACGACCAAGATCACTTCAACGCCACAAATGGCATAAGTTGACGAACGCCATCTGAGCCTTTGTCATGCGATTTGTGATCTTGTCGGACATTCCACAGGAGCTGATCCAGCTCCTTAGGTACGTTAACTTCTCGATTACGTCTAGCGGCTCATTATCAAAAATGAGGGCAGTCGCGGAGTTCTGCCAATCTTGCAACAACACTTTGCACTTAGCATGTGCAAAGACCATATCAAACTGACGAACTAAAGTTTCGTATTCGTCTGAAATGTTCTGGGCTCGCTGTAAACCCTCGTAGATTAAGGCGATGCAGTCTGCATACTTTATGTCTCGAAGTCGGATACCTTGGAGCGGTCCTACACCATCACATTCACTGTCTGTCAGGGCACACTATATTATCTCGTCCACTGCAAAGTCAAATAGTGACGTGATCAAGTAGACTGATCATCTGAGCAATGCGGTGAGTAATCCGGAACACACCGGATGCGCAACCAACTGGTTAACTAATCACGATGCATAGCCTCCAATGGTTGGTTTATGTACTCCGCATGTCAGCTGAGCGTTTGCCTTGTCAGGCATTGCACACTGACACCGCCAAAAATGGGATAAAATCGCGTGGTCGTCAACCAACAGTGTGGTTACGAAATATCAAGAGCCTGATTATCCCATTGAACAAGGTGGGTTGGTGTTGCCTGTCTGGCTGGGGTCTTCACAATCACTGAAGTCGCTGGTTGGAAACGCTGTCCGAGTCACAGTCAATGACGCACCTGCATCCGTATCATTTCTAATTCGTTTGTATTGTCTTATATTGTTATTATCACTACTCCGTAATGTTTTCAGTAACGTATCCTCTAGAATATTGTACGCCACTGTTGAGGTGAGCGGTGGCTCAGACCGCAATACCTGCTGACCAGGCTCAAGGCAGTTTTAGTGATGATGATGATCTATGGAAAATGGATAGCTGAACACCCTTGTCGCACTCCATTGGAGATGCTGAATTTCGGCAGTACGTTCCACTAACTCCATTTTCGGTCCGAGATCTGACGTTAAGTTGCTCTCATGATCACATGCCTCTCGAAAATACCCTTCTTTGATAGACATTTCTGTCAACTGAGTCAAAGGCCCCTATGATGCCCAAGAAGACGACTGATGGCGTTCCATACGAATGGCGGAGTTGAAGCATCTGGTTGATTGTGAAGATGTGACCATTGTAGTGACCGCCGGGACGTAACCCAGCTTGTTCCTCACAGCTATCCTTTTTGCGCGTTTCCCTTAACTTACGAAGTGCCATGCCTGTAGTCAACTTCGACGCATTGCGAATCAACCTGCTGTCTGTGATTTGCACATGATGTGCCTGAGCACTTTTTGAAAATGGGGAGAAACGCCAACAGAACAATAAGCGCAGACATCCCGAAGTTCTAGTCGATGACGCGAGTGGCCGGTTGAAATGCTCAACCCAGTGTTCTAAGCATCATTGCAGGCTACGATTAGCCTCGCTACTGACTTCGCAGATTACCATGCTCACAACTGATTTCTCGCCAACCGTCGTTTTGATGAGATAGAAAAGCTTTCCCTGTAGTGGCGACTCGTTCCATTTCGATGGCGCGTTTTGTCCTCCACGCCTTGCAATCCTGTCGTAGTTTCTTCCGCAGTTCCACGAACTGAAGTGCACACGCCGGTGGATGGAATATACCGGCGGGCGTCGATACGTTCGCATGACGACCCAGCGGTTGGCATCTGAACGAGTAGTAGTACCACACGAAGCAGTACCACACTGGTGGTAAAAAAGCGTTCAACGCAGCACAATTTTCACTGTTCAACTCACTGGTTGCTACACCGCGCTCGCGCTCGCCTTTATGAACCAGAACTCCGGTCCACAACACACCCGGTTTCCGCTCGCATGCTACGTGCATTTCTGCTAGGTTTGTGTGCGTGGCCGATGCCTTCTGTCGGGAGTTTCTGACCTGCCATTTCTTGTCTGTCGGTCCATGCTCGTTGGGTGATGGCTCATTCAGTCGCCTCTGTTGTCCGCAATTCACACACTGCGGGCTTTTGGACACACGTCACCGCCGCGTTGAAGTATGCCACCGAGAGTTGAAGTACTCGCGTCCTCGATTTTATATTCCATCACATTGTGCATTACATGCCATATATATGCCCAACGTGCATCTAGCTCGTCTGTTGGATTGGATCGTAGACTAGAGACAAGAGCACTCTTGTAAGTGTGGAGCGCTTGTGTTCATGCTAGTTTAAATACGTCAATTTGTAATTGACGACGTACTGACATATTTACATAACACAACGAACTTTAAACTTAGCAGTACATGATCGGAATCCTCGCTGGTGCCCCAGATTGGCTTACAGTCTTGGAAACATCTACACCACCGATAGCCGATAGCTATGTGGTAAGTCGGTGTCCACCATTGACTCGGCGATGGAGTTCGCCAGGTGATGCATTATAGTCTAAAACGTCGAAATTACTTGACAGAAATGGGCGCTTTTCTGCACAGAGCTGCAACGTACGTTCAACGTGGTTTGTTCGACGAGCACCGTAAGGGTATGGCCACCTAATTCGCGCTCGTCAGCGCTTAGTCTTTCTAGTTGAGCCTTCGAGTCTCCAGCCGCACAGTGTGTAAAAAGTTAGCAAGGTGGTGGTAAAAATCATTTTTGATCGTAACTAGATTACAGTTTGTGGGGGCATTTGCCGCAACAACAAACGGGCAGCGTTTGTGATAGACGCATATTGATGCTCTGGCCGTACGAGTATGACAGCGCAAGGTCGGTTTTTGATAGGTTTTCTGGTCAAGCAGGGCTTTTCCAGCATATATGCTCGTGGCAGCTCCAACGCTGGTTTGGACTACAGGGTCTCCAAACAAGCGGACGTGGTACGCTGGCAGTGAGGCGGCTGATGGAGATTGAAGTTGGTGCACTGAGCTATAATCTTTACTGTGTGTTTCGTCAAGACATCGGATATCGATGGCGAGGGTCTTCAACCCAATCATCCGAGGCTAACACGTGAACACAAAAAAAGACTGGCCTCCGTACAGAGTTCTTTTTATGTTACTCAATACGAAGACAACATGGTCACAGCCCCGTTCGTATTTATAAGGGTTGGGCTAGCAACGAGCAGAGTAGGCGTGTAGCCGTGATGACCACAACAGTTGTCACGAGGGCTGAGGACGCTCGTGAAGATCGAAGAGGTACATTACCCTCGCAACGGTGAAGGTCGCTCACAATCGCACTTTGTTAGTCTTTTTGTCACGGTGTTTTTGATGAACTGACGACTTCCCTGATATGGGGAGTCCATGATCGACAGGGCTGTTGCCTGGGGCTGTTGACCAAATTGGTTCATACGCCGTTCCAGTGGGATCCAGTCGTTCAAGGTACATGGCGTACCTTGTGAACCGGTGATCAGCAAGGTGAATCGTACGCTTTTCTCGCGGGCTTTCTATGATTGGCGGAGATTGGAGATATTAGTACGTCGTATGGACAACACACCAGATGGACGGCATTGCTGCCCTTTAGTCAGTGTACTCCTGTTAGGGATACCTGAAGCACATTTGTGGTGGGGCGAAATGCACCGTGACGTAGTATCGTCAGAGGGCTTATGTGACGTTTTATTGGAGACTTGACTGCGAACCGTGTGTCCATCATGGTGTGCTGCCGTCGTTCGTTGTACGTGGTTGTTTATTCACCTGGATTACTCTGCCTATTTCGCACTTAACCCTATTGTTGAAGGTCGTTCCCCAGTGCGCGGCCCGGTGGCGTTGAGTTAGCTCATCTGTTTATCCGGGCACCAGATAGAAGTAGGACGTGTACTTTTCTGCTCTCTTGTTGCACCTCTCATAAGCTAGTGTGGAGAAGCCATTTTTGATTGGCTATCATACTAGAAAGCAATTACCACATTCAGGAGTGGGTTGAAAGAAGTTTTTACAGATCTTTCGTGTTAGTAGCCGTTATCGAATTGTTGCAAAGCCGTTTGAACCTTGTTGGGTTTTATCAATCCGAGGCACATCAGCTAATCAAATCTATGGCTTGTGAATGAGTGTCACAGTGGTATAGCACCATTAACTTGTTGTCCAGGTACTTATGCTCCGTCATAACAAAACTGGGCCTCGACACAGTGTAATGGCCTGCGCATCTCCATAACCTAAACTGGATGGTGTGATGACCACACTGACATAGTCACTCATATCAAGCATGCCAAGGGATAGAGGTCTAACAAACCACAATCCCCTAGTCCCTCAGGTTGGGGGTTAGAAGAGGGTTGGCATATTTTTCCGTAAAAGTACCAGTTCTGTTACTCTGCCATTCACCCGCTGCATTACGGCAGAGGGTTTTGAGCCGATGGCTTTGGCTGAGAACCCTAATTGTTCTCCTGTCTAGTTCTGAGCGTCCTAGCAGTTTCTCAACCCACGCAAAAAATGTGACACTCAAGCATCAGTGAGAACCGCTGATCTACTGTTATACATAATGATGATTAGACACTCATGCGCTGTCATGGGGTGACGGCCTTTAGGTCTGCCGAAATATATACTATAAGGGTGCAGAAACTAGGGAAACTAATTTACATACTTTTCTGCGCCGCCTGTAAGCGTTACCTCGATATCTGATTGGTAGGTGTTGTTTAGCATTGCAATACTGATTACGGGCTGTGTATCAATTCCTTGACTCAGTTGACTGTGGGACGGTGCTAGATCGAAGCGACTGTCCATCACCTCACCGGTGATCATTCGCATAAGTGATTGCGAAGTCTTCTTGTCTAGTCTGTGTCATGTTTCGTAATGTAGCTTCTACACGGTAGTGATCAACACTCGATCCCCTCGAGAGTACCGGATCTCAACTTGTAGTTCGGAAGAGTCTGTGTGCCCCGATTGCGCGCCTACAAAATGCAAGTGGCAAGTTTTCTTACGAACTGAACTATCCGAACTCTATTCGAATTTGAAAATTGGGTGGTGTTCAGTTTACGCTAGTTAACATGTCAGTTCATAAATAGCTGTAGCCAGCTCAGCTCGCAAAGTTTCCACAAGTGTCAGGAGGAGTAAATCAGTTGGTTTCTCTTATGCTACCTTATGGTTCTTTTCCCGTTAATTTTTATTTGTGTACTATTCCCTGTAAGCATCGTTGTACTCACTAAAGCTCTTGCAAAAGGAAGTAACTGTGCGGAAATAAAGTTCACCGAAAAGCCTGTACCACTGGTCAAAAGATGGATGACTGAGAATGAACGTACATCCCGTCTTCCAAGGGAAGTTCAGAATAAATTCCAGCCTAGTCCATCGGATCTCTATCCCCTGGCTCGCCTGTTATGGATCACTGTTCTCGTGGCCATCACCGTTCAATTCATTCCAATTAGTGATCTGTATGGACAAGCCGTCGCCTGCTTTTGCACATTCGTTGACCCATTTGGATGCGCCCCCTACCGACCACGCTCCCATTTGATCCGGTCAACCTATCTCGTGTGCACGTACTACCTTTAGATACTTTTGTCACCGATTGCTGTTGAGTAGGAAGCTGTGGACTCAATTTGTGGTCATCATGCTACTCCGATCCCATTGTCCCAAGTTTACATAGACAGCCAATTATGTACCCTTTTCTGTGTTTTATGAAAACGCCAAATTGTCGAAATTTACATAGAAAGTTTTTGTGACTCCCGTAACACCATTGATGATGAGGCTTATCCGATGCTGTTCATTCCGAGACGGGTTGTCTAACTGGTTCGCCTAACTATTTTTTTGTTGGCAGTTTTATGAATTGTCTTCGGACACTCAGTTCGAGTAACTTAACACCAATGTGCGTTCAGTGAACGGCACGCAATAAACCTTTTCTCGACCACTTGCTTTGTTAGTGGCGGAAGACAGTGGTAACTGTATACGGATGGCACACGCATTTAGCACTCTGTCCAATATGTGTCAAATACGCAAAATGTCTGTATAGATATACATAACTTGCTCAGAATGTTTTGCTCACTCATCAGGTCTCCCCGATAAACCGTTACTCCGTGAGTCATCTTTTTCCCATATAATCGTAGTACCACCTTGTCGACAGCTTGTGCAATCGTGGGCTAAAGGAAACAGCGCTGAACCATTTTCTAATAAACTACCAATCAATCCCCGCAGTGCTTATGCAGACTCTTCGGCAGTTTGTATTTCAGTCACTTGGCGGTCTTGGTCGTATTGGAATTATGGTGATAACCCCAAGTTTGTCAATTCTGCAAGAACCCAGTTGTGTCCTCTCTGCCGTGTCCCCTAGTAACAAACTTTCTCACCAGTTAATATTACTGTTCATATCTCTGCACACTGCTTGTTTGGATCACGTCACTTTCGTGGTCTGGACAACTTGATTGTCAGTGCTGTTTGATAAGCGTTTCCTACGGTTTCGTGGTTAAGTTCCGACTTGAGTTCTATATGATGTAATTACGTGTGATCTTTAGGTAAACGGTCGGACGAACCTGACGCGGATCAAGATAGTTACTCCAAAATGTACCACACTCTTCTGTTGAGTGACACCACCACTTTCTGATGGCGATGTCGTCAACTTATATCCATGGTTAGTTTACCCGAGACGATCTTCATGCAATGCATTTTCTTGTGTGTTGAAGTGTGGTTCTTGGTACACAAAGTTTGTGAGGTGCACACAGTTGTGGCGTAGATTGTCAAAAACGAATTTTCTGTGAACCTCACCGACACCAGATCGTCAAGCCTTCTAGCTGCAAGACAGTTTCACTCTTACCATGACCTCTACTGGGAGTCAGATATCATCGCTAATCCAGAGATACCACGGGGTACCAACTGCAGACCGAGTATCAGCTACATGTAAGGAGCCCTCTTCTTTAGTACTATTGCTGCGTGCGGTTCATCTAAGATACGACACGCTTTCGAATGAATCAATCTCGTCACACTCCGCTGTAGATGTAGACACAGACTAACGCCAGCCTTCAACGCAACATATACCTAAACTGCGTGGAGCATTTACCTTGTAGTGATACCTTAACTATCAAGTGGTCAGTCATCTTTCAGCCTTCCTGTTCATTATTGCCCTGCAAGACGATATGCTAGTTATGGTTTGAGTCTACGGTTTTTTCTTCTGCGAGGAATTCAGTGGTCACATCAGTGAGACCATCTAGAACCTATTGCAGGGCGTGGCCGATCTGAAATTTTAAAAAGGGGTAATCGTGTAGACTTACCGAAGTTCACTTGAAATGACGAAAAATAGCAGGTGCCTGCTATACACCCTAACTCTGCGTTATGTCTGACTATGTGGTTTTAATGGACGTACACTTGCCGAGCACTCTACCCACTAAAGAGCAATCAAATAGAACAACTCTGTTGATGAAATCCAGGGCTGCTCCGGTGTCCAGAGAGTTCTTGGTAAATGTGATGCGGCCGAAGTTGAGTGAAACTTTTGACCAATGTATCCATGGCTTAAACGAAACCTAATTTGTTTCTCGTGACATCGCCCTTCCTCCTTTTTGGATAACCTGGGAAACCGATCGAGCTCTACCAGTTTAGCTGTAATCGAAATCACATTTATTTCTCGGTAGCTATTATTCACGTTTCAGGACCGGCTGTTGATTCTCCTCAGGACAGTAGCAAACAACATGAACAATTTTTCAACGAGACCAATCTTTAAAAAAACTGAACTGTTGGTCTAAACTATGTTTCTCATGACGCCTAGGAATTCGAATGGTTTTGGCTTTTTTGTGAAGCCATGTTTCATGCTACTCGTCGTCAGTTTATTCTGACATGCCCCAACGATTTTGAAGGAACGTGCAAAGAACCAGAATTTCATAGTCTGCTGAGTTACCTCTCAGCAATTAAGCCTAGCTAAATGAGTGGCCTCCTGCAATGTTAATTCGAGTCTTCTGGTGGATTAGACGCTAATTCATCTGGAACTCTTTGCAAAACCATTTTCCGACTTGTTCAATTATCCCTGAGAACAAGACCTGCATTCTAACTACGGAATAAATGACATCCATTTGTGCACATTGTTCCTACCCATTTTATCACTTGTGAAGCGCCTATAACTAAACCAATTGTCAGCTGACTGCGTCGAATTTATGGACTTTTTTGACTTGATCAGTTTTTATTATCTCGTTTTGCACATCTAATTGTCTTGTTTCTGTTTTCTGTTCAGAACGACGCAATTATCGGAATGTTGGGCTTGCTGTTCTATTTCATCGTTTCACTCGGACTTCACTGGCACATATGTGTTCAACTGCTTTTCGGATCGGTCCAATCACTGAACGTTCTGTTATTTCGTGAGTTGTGAGCTACCGTTTCAGTGTATGTTTTCCAAACTCATTATTGTAGTCACTGATTGAAGTTTGAAGATTCACATTGTTACAGACTGAAAACCATCCGCACTTAATCGTTGCTTCCACATTCCAGTTACGCTTTTCGGCTGTCCGTTTTCTAGAGAGGCGCTGTACTCGAGTTTCGGTATCAGTAGAGCTTATAAGTAGTGTGTATCCTCATTCATACCAGAGTTCGCGTTCAGATACTCATGACTTGGAGGTGAGTGTGGTAACCACCGCGCCGCTAACCATATTATTCGGCATGGCCATATATTTATATCCAAACGCTAAAAAAAATCAGATCTGAATCTTTTCTGAAAAAAACAGACTTGCTTTCTTCACTCCAACTGATTCTCCGTTAATCAGGGCTCCTCAGTCAGACTGAAGCAACTGGCTTTATTCACCTGGCCTAACAATGGTCAAGTTACTGTTTTGAACGCATCCTGCACACATGGACATGTCCTTCGATCAGTCCATTCCGAAAGGAAGCATTGTACCGGAGCTTCGCTCTCACTGGAGTTAACTATCCCCGTTGCTGTTAGTTGTACAAAGATTTGACAGCCTGGCTGGGCGTTACACACAAACCAAATGTGCTGATTCAGGTCATCCGCCATATTCTCAAACCAAACATGTACAGCTTGAAGACACCGGAGGACAGCCTGATGTGAAGGTACCAGTGACAGTCATGTAGCAGTAGGGAACACAAACAGACGTGGATGAATCACCGAAACGACCTGCGCAACGGAGCATTAGGGTACTTTTAACTACATGATAGCATGCTGTCTTACATAGGTTCTACTCCGCGACAGAGCTGTTGTCAAATCTTACTTGTCTCAGCTGGTCAGTAATGCATATCCATATCCCTACAAAGATCAAGAGTTCATTGTTGGTCCTCGTGTTTGTGAAACGAGTGGGTTAATCACCGTCCTGTTGCCTTCGTAATATGCGTGACTGGTTCCTTACGTTCGAACTCATCCCCGATGATGTATGACCAGTGCTCAACTTGTCCGATCTTTCTCAGTTTGAAGTTCACAAGTGACTGGAAATCCTCTAACTCATTAAGTCTGGTATTTACCAGTTGTAAAAAATAATCGATTGAGAGTTATCTCATATCAGTGGTCTGCGGGGTGAACAATGCTATAGAAATTCCCTAAGATTGATCTGATCCATTCAGATGTAAATTGTCAATTTGGGGTTTTTGTTCAGGTTGTTCGATGGGCCCACAGATAGGTACATTGCTGTCTTGTTGGCTTCTATACCTTGCATGAGCTATCCATACGATTTACTTTCAAACAAATGAAAAGCCGTTTATGACCCATTCTAGTTTTCCTACGATCATCCAACGACTGCTTCAGAAATCGCGGGCACTTCACTGTGTCGTGATCACCCAAACACAAGGGGCATTTGGCTGTACTGTAGGGGAACCGAGCCATTCCCATGCAGCTGTCACACTGGGCATATGTGGATTTTATGGTGAGAGTGCTAAACGTATTTGGTCTTGCGCGACAAAGACGCCGTACACACTTGTAGCAACATTTGTTCGCTTATTTATGAACGTTAAGAGATGTCCATATCCTGGCCCCCAAACCCAATCCGTAATGCCGTTGACCTATTCAGCCTATCGATCTTGCGGCCGTTCTGCAATTACGAACTGTTGACCTCATCGAAACGTCTTAGCCACGACAGCATCAACTGTCAACCGCGCATGCGAACCGTCGACGGTCATAGCTGATCAACCTCTTCGTATCTTACCTTTGGGTAGCTGAACAGCTCCTTCCTCGCCGACCTCAGTTGGGTGTGGCTGACCAAAGTGCCTCTCGCGTACACTAATTGCTTCCGAATACTCGTGGTCATATGATAGCAGCACACAGTGCTTGATTGCTTCTCGTGCTCTACTTCAATAGTAATGTAGAAGATAAGGGAGTTTCTGTTCTTCATCCGCGATCTTGCTAGCTACATTTAGTTCAGAATCACGCATAAAACAGAAATAGCCTCTCACGGAACCTTCAAACTTTTCTACTTTTAATTCTGATGAGCTCAGGCTTAGCAAGAATGCTTTGAGCGCGGATTCCGCTATCGCATCTGCTATTAGCGGTCCAGTGTCACAACACCATCTGCACTTGAGTTGGCGGCACAAAGCGGACGTGAGGTTGAGGCAGGATTCAACTTTACAACCCTAATCCATCTTCCTTTTATATCCAGTGTACGATTTGCATTTTCGGTTCTAACTGTTCTTCAACAAACTCGTTGCTTTTCTGATTCGGTCTTTCTACAGAACCCATGCTTTGAAAGAGCAGCGATATCACTTCCCATCCCTGCAGATATCCTTAAACCAATTTACTACACACCTTTAGGGACCTCAAGGGCACACTTACCATTTCTAGCTGGGCTAGATCAGCGCCACCGTGCACTTACCCAGGCTACGAATCGAGGGTTAATTAGGAAGTGACCAGGGTTCTCTCAGCGAGTAAGTAGTCGCGGACAATGATCGTTGTGATTGTCTGGATGTGGTGTATTCACGGTTGCCAGCGGATCTTCTGCCAAGAGCCACATAGGCTTTTTGACGGTGCTACGACATGTTGCATGTTGCCCAGCTACAGGAGGGTTTCAACTGTCCCAGTGGGCGCACACGGGCTCCTGAGCAGCGTGCCGTTCGTCTGGCATGTAGATGGAGTCGATTCGCATTGTTACTCACTCGCAACCGCCGAAGCGAGTTCGAATATATCGCGGGCCTAGTGGACACAATCCACTGTCGGGTGGAACAAACCGCCGTTACCGGGAACTCTTGAAATCTTTTCCATCTCGTTCGAAAAACGGGTATCAGGAAGCCAGGCGTGACCGATGTAACCTGCAAAACCAATGATGGGCCTAAGTGTAACCAACAATGGCGCATAGGACGCTGGGTTGAGCATTTCCAACAGCACTTTACCTGGTCGCCCGCACCGTTGATTACGCCTTCGAGCTCTGCGTGTGTTCATTGGTCTGTGTATGTTTTTCAGCTCTCCGGACCAGAAGTTCCATTTGGGATCAAGTTCTTAGCGTCATAATGCACCCGATCTAGTAAAATTATTCGACATGACAGGTTCTGTTAATCTCATCCCCATTTTCCAAAGGGGCTTACGCGCTTCGTACGCAAACCATGGATGGATTAGCCAGGTACTTGTTGCACCGAAGTTGCTTGTAGCCATCGCACAAATAACATATCCCTGAGTAACATTCTGAGTCAAGCCCTGAGTATGATTGCATGGATCACACCACACTGCCAGTTGCTTGGGCTCCACCATCCATATAGAATGTCGATAATTTTATCCTTTTAGAGACCAGAGGGGACAACATGTCTTAGGCACTGACGGACTCTATCCACCTTTAAGCATAATGTTTCGTTGGCTTAGCGACACCTTACGAATCCCAACTAACCGCTTCTCTGTCGGGCATCCCTTGCAAGTGGTGGGTTAGGATGGAATCGGTAGTTAGGTGGCCGACGTATTTTTCGGGTTCGGAGTATGAAAGCACTGCCAATGAGGCTTACTTCCAGGCTTGGGTCCGAAAAACGGCGAACGCCTTTGTTTGATGTCGCTATCTCATATGGCGGTGTCTTATGGACTATGCGGACTGTGTGCATCACGACAGGATATGCGGCTGTTCCATTTTTAATCGTATCTTCCTCACCACCAACTGAACAGCGATAATCTTCCACTGTAAATGGACAATTGCTATTGAAAAGCAGTGGACTGAATTTTGTTCCAAAAAGTAGCACAAAAGCGGAATAGGAGCCGAATCACGAGTGGTAACTTATAGCTGGGAAGCTGTCTAAACGTTTGCAAGTCACTCTGGCTTTAATTGGTCTCGAAGATTGTCTATAGCAAAGGTAGTTTGCTACGGAAACCGACCATAATCAACAATAACAGTTGTAGGGTTTTCCCCTATTCATTTGACAAACATGCGATCAGACATTTATTCCTGCTCCAAGCCTGTACCTCTAGCTTTTCACGCAAAACGGGTGGTAATCGTAATCTGATCTTCATCTAATTGTCGATCTCGTGTAAATCGAAGGAGTATTCCTCGGTGTACGCATTCAGTTCATTGTTAATCGATGTTGTGAGCAGATCGTTAATTAAGCCTTCTCCGAATTTTGGAAACTTCCTTCTGATTTCTGTTTACTTCCTCTTTCGGTCGCTTTCTATGGCATATCGTAGCCACTTTTTAGCTGGTTGCCATGTTCTCTTCTATGAATGTGTACATTATAAGCAAATCTTGTCATATGTTCCCTGTATAACGTCCCTTCCATTTCGATAATAACTCTTCCGATCCTGAACATCCTCCTTCTATGTCCCTTTACTAGTTACACGTTACTTTCGAACCATCAGAATGTGCCTCCTACTTTATTGGGTCTACCGTCCTTTATGAACATCTGAACAGCTCTTAGCTGTTCGGTTATAGGCCCTCCTCTTGTGATTTCACTCGAAGCAACCATCGGCATCATCATAGACAGCAATACATCAGTGGTTCACACTAATGCTTAACTGCCACACAGCCATGAAGAAAAAGCAAACCTTATATAGGGAGAAACAAGGAGAGAGAAAGGGAACGGGAAGGAACCTAACTACTGAAAATGACTACGTCCATATTCAAACAGTCAACATCAAGGTGCCTACACCTTGCAAACAAACAACCGAGCTGCAAGTGAGAGTTAGACGTCATCAGCGAGACAGCTTCCTTACGGCTTTCACTGCCCCGCGTCATTAAATGCACTCACTTCACAGACAACTCGG
>QNGE01002675.1:65301-106560 GCA_008508345.1 Paragonimus westermani
TGACGAGCTCTAATGAGAGCGAAACTCGAGTCTAGTGCTTCTTTTCGAAAGAGGCTGGCTGGAAAGTCTATCTGAATGCGAACGCTGCGATCAAATGTGAGTGATGGTCAACTTGTAAATAAGAAATGTTTTGTGCAACACTGTTAAATTGCAGGTACTTTAATAACCGACTTCTCTATCGGATTGTTAACTGTTTAACCTGGAATCAAAATGAAAATGGAACTTGGGTGAATTTCCTTTGTACGCTCACTCCTGGATTATGTTACCTGACACCGATCGCCGCTGCGGTGACCAGAATACAAATTTAAGCTTCATGTTGGGTCATAAAAAGTCACGTCACACATGTTGGACGTTCAAAATCGTTGAACTTCACTCTTCTCGGCCAATCTCGCGTTATGATCACACTCAAAATCTAATTAACTTTTCCCTTAGTATTCCACGTTAGGTACAGCTCACCTACACTCTAAAGGAATGCATTACAGTAGTAACCGCGTCACACTGAGTGTCTAACCATTTACTTTATTTATTCCGCGAATTACGCGATCACGTAACCCTTCGTACTTACGATCTAAAATCATGTAAACCGTTTTACTTTTTCTCGCTCCCACGTCGACTTTTTTATCTGTCGACGTGATTCGTTTGCCGATTGTTTTCAAATTGAAAATTTTGTGCAAGCGTCCACCGTAGCAAGGACATTTATGACTCAGGCGTACTATCGGCATACACTGTTACTTTTATGTTAAGCACTATGATTTAGATTGATATTCTGTAGGTTACGTAGTATGAGCTGCATACACTACAAGACCCCTTGTTCATAAATGCTAGTGAGAGTCACATCATGTGGGGGACAATTTCATGCTACATCAATGAGGGAGATATACTTATCCTTCTTGAGGTTCGATTGGGATGTGCGGTTTTCACCGCAGAAGTCGAGCACTCCAGGTCCACATTTTTGTAGTTGCCTCAGTGTTATCATCAATCTGGCTTCGACGGTAAACTTTGCGTTCGGTATCAACATGAAGCGTCGTTCTATTTTGATATTACAATGAGAGAATCCCTTATAGTGGACGTAAAACTGGCCCCACAACAACGAAACCCTTCTGACGATGTAGTCTCACATAGATTTATTATTTTTTACTTTGCATACGCTCTATTATCAATTGTTTCAGAGTGCTTGCTCAGGCAATCCAGTGTCCAGATTCAAGCTTCAGATTGAACGATGCCCACATAAATAGCCCTTAGTTCCACGAGCAACGCTCTCGTAACTAGTGAGCATGCATCCGAGGAAGCCACCTTCATGTTTATCACACCTAAAGATCACATGAAATACAAAAGTCTGAAGGTATCTCTTACCGAGAGTACTGTCAGTTAGACGTCGGCCTAAACCATTGGAGTATTACTAGCCCTCATAGTGATTACCGAGTGTACTGCTATCTTGTGTGCATGAATTCCAATGACTCCGCTTGTAACTGAGCTTACATGTGAATACATGCAACAGATTGTTCACCAAATGGCCTTTTACCTCCGATGAACTCACGGGAGTAATCTGATACATTAATAATGTTCCATAAAGTGAACATGAGTTGCACAAGCGAAAACAATTTGGCTGTGATGTTTTGTGCCCTGATAAGCGTATTTTATGGAGGTCTAGTAAATATGCTTGCGTGGGATCACATAAAGAAATACTTTCGTGTTGAGAGCCCATAACCCTCGATACACATTCTGATTAGGACTGATGTCCCAATAGCCAACGTAATTTAGCTGTTCGTGTGGGCACCAGATATGTACACGGGGTACATTGTGCGCTCGTTTCGTCTGACGTATTTTCGTTGCCATTTCACACGGTAAGCATGCCTTATTTATAATCAGTTACCTTTTGATTTATTAGTCATTCATACTATTTTTTTGATTTGTTTTTATCAGGTGGCCGCCTTTGTTGTCGCTATCTCCGTTCCACCTGTTCCTCTGTAATTGACTGTCGATAATAAGCACACGCCTCAGGTTCACGCGAACCATGACTCATCCGATTGAGATGGCGTCCGTACCCTAGCGTTTGCTTGGTTGTTTTGCTGTCATTTTTCCCTTCCTCCCTGCTGTTCTGTCCAGCTGCAGCCGATTCCGCGGGCATCTGGAATATTTTCATCGTTTTCCTGTTGATGTGTTTGTGCGTTTTCAGTAATTGACTGCAGCATCTTTTTTTTCCTTCACGCATCCCTGCCCCTAATGGAAAAACTCAGTCTTCTGCATGGACTTGTCAGTCTGGGCATGTTGCCAGTGTTTCGTTGGTTTGCTGTTGCCGGTGCTTGGACAAAACCGAGTTTTCCCATTTTTGGCACATTCGCTCTGGCGTTTCTTATCCTTGGTCAGATTTCCGCTGATCGTCGTGCAACAGAGGTAAGCGGTAGATCACGTGAACTCGCTTATCCTTTCATGGGTTGGTGTTTGCGTGACAAGTTTTTTCCCGTGCGCTCGGTCGAGTTTTATCTTATTAAAACGGATTGGACAACGAACGTTCCCCGTGTGGGACGCTGATGAATGTCACATGGAATAACGCACCGCTTAGTCAACTGAGGTACAGCACTTGCATCTGTCAACAGAGGAACCCTTATTGAGCTTGCTAGCTGGATAGGGTTTAAGCAGTTATTTGAGGGGCTTTACGTTATTACGACCGAGTTGAGTTCTGGCTACCACCGTTCGCCGACGTTTGATGATAATGTGCAATAGACGCCCTCGTTTAAAAAAGTGACCAGGTCGGTGTTCAGCGTCCACCCAGCACATGAGAAAGGTCACTAATTGGGATTGGTTATAACAAGCTAGCATCTTCGTAGCCACTATGAGAAGTTGTGCAACTTTCACTCTCGATTTACTAAGCCTTTGTGTGTGCGCGCTCGCTGTTGAGGCGCGATCACTTATGCGATACTCAGTGAATATCACACACTCTCCGATTGATCAATTTTCACACCATCCCGCCGTGTCTGTCATCTCTACCCCTGATTGATCATCATATTTCAAGCACTCCAAGCGGTTGGACAAAACGTAAACAACACAGTCAGTTCTGAAAAGAATCGCCTTTACACTGTTAGGCGACGCAAGCATCCGGTCTCAGCTGACTTCGTCGATTATATCACTGTCAACTGGAAATATTGAGAGATTCTGAACAGTTAAAAATGACGTTCACTGTTCTCGCATTGGTTCATTGCAGATCAAATCACTGGCGGTGTTTCAGAATGATAAGCACAGTTTACCAGATGACATAACGTACGGGCTAAATCGTTGCGGAAATTTCCATGTCACCGTTGCATCATCAGTCCTCGCGTCTTCACATGCACACTGTTCCACCCATCTTTATGACTCATCGTTCCGCTTTCTACATTCCAGTCGACCGCCGAATGTTGACCATTGTTGGTCTGCGTGGCGAATTTCAGTGACTTAAGTTGGACCGATTGAAATAATGTTGAGTATTTCAGCGGCGTTCAGTAAAAGCTGTATGGTCGATTGGCTCCGAGATGTAAACACTATTACAAAACAACAAACCACAGCGATCTCTCTAATTGAGTGGGTATTCAACCAGTGCACATGCAAATGTTCGGTAATGTGCGATTCGGATCTGTACCCCCCTTATATCAAATCCGTGTTTGTTAACCGATTTTAATTGTTCTTTTCCGTTTTACGTTCACCAACGTGCACGTATATGATCTCCGCTTGGTGGTGGTAGTGAAATTGGGTTGGTAATATTGTGTCCTAAACGATCCGAAGTGTAATGCTCCTTTTTTAGCCTCGTACTCGGCATGGTACTCTCAAGTGCAACTATTGACTGTAAAAATAAACATGGAGTGAACGACGGTTGGTTCATTTTAAATTGACTTATCCGCTAACCCTAATAATCATGGTAACCCTACGCGATTGGACCTCATGGGTGCGATCATAAAAGCGCTGTCGTATGTGCAAATATGAAGCAGGGTTTGAATACTGTTCGGTGTTGTTAATTCAACATTTGGTAGATGTTAATACCTCATTTCAAATAATGCTTATTTTAGCTTGCTGATGTACTGGCTGTGGTAACCATTCCGACTGTTGCGCTTTCGGCTGCGGGCTACACCGTAACTACTTTAATCTAAGGTTGGGCAGTTTGGGCTTTATACCACTCTATATCACGTACATTTGTCACCTAGATCCCGGGAACTAACTGACTAACAAATACTCCTATTTGGGTGTTTTGACTGTTATGGTTTCTCATTCACTACCAACTTTTAGGATATGGGTTCTGGCTTTTTGTGAATGTCTTGTAACCTAAGCACCGCTGTTGTGTGTCGGAAACCATGAGGTTTACTCTGCTAGCCTTGTGCATGTGTAAGTTGTTTCCTGCTTCTTTCCTATCCTGGGTGTCTGCAAGGTGTAGGCACCTTGATACTTAATGTTTGAATGTGGACGAAACTATTTCTAGTAGTTAGGTCGCTTCTCTTCTCATTTTCTTCCTCTCTCTGTGCAGAGTGTGGTTTTCTCATGGTCGTGTGGCAGTTAAGCATCAGTAAGTGCCACTGATATATTGCTGTCTATGAGGATGCTGGTGATGTTGAAAATAGATGTAAGAGATTATTCATTTTTTTAGTTCTGCTGTGCACGAGCCTAGGCAATTTGTATGGTAAACTCGAGTTGTCTGGTCGTCTGTATTCTGTTCCTATCATTGATGTATTTCGTGGGTTTTGATTATTGGAACTGTTATCGAGGAGTTCTAGCACGGAAATATGTTTTCTGTCCTTCATACAAGTTGAACCAACCAAATCAGGACCTCTACTAACATCTCCCTACCTTTTTGGGAAGTGTTGAAACGGAGTCATCTAGGGTAACTGTCCTGTTATGTTGGAGAGCCGAATTACAGTAGAGGATCTCAGTTCTAGTGAGTAGTTCGTATTCTGTCGACCGAGTAACTACAGTGAAAGTTTGTAGCAGCAACACAGTAGAAGCAAGGTAAATCAGACTTCATTTTGGTCCGCTTAGCATTTTGGCCTTCTGGGAGTGTTATGGGTAATTATATCGTCTGTATTGCTAGTGGCTTGTTACACAGGCGGACGCTCTGAGCCAGCAGTACAAATACGTTTGAGGATCCTGTTATTTTTACCTGATGCAAAAACAACTTTCATTTCCTTACCTTTCTTAGTTAGCCAGGTCTAACGACCAGCGATTGGGCTACGCCTCAGGTACCTCTCGATTTTCTTTACAAATCTGTTTTATGAACCGTCGTGAGAAATGTTCCGTCCTGCATCTTACGACTCGGGATTTTTATGAAATCCAGTGGGCTGCATTTTATGGTATATGCTTCATGAATGGCTCGGATGATTTCGACCCATCAGCTGTTGGGTCTTTGTGGTTCAAATCAATGTTCGCACATTCGGTTAGTTTAACACTTATGCTCTGTTATCTACCTGGCCAGTTGTTTCTAACAACTAGGCTTTGTGATCACTGTGGTCGTTACACACTAAAATTAAGGACGAGGCGACAGATATGTGCTCCATTAAGAACGACAGTCTTGAATCTAGCCCCATCACCTAAGAGTAGCAGCTATGTGGTCACTCTGAAACCAGGTCTGATTTGGAGAAGATGGGCACCAGGTGTAGCAACAGTGAGCACGACGTTTAGGACTAGTGGTGATTAGAACTAACCTGTGCTGTGCACTCATTTGTAAACGTCGCTCACCACTACTCGAACTTTGTGATACCAGTTCACACCTGCCATTGAAACACGACTTGACCTCATCAAAGTCTTCGACCTGGCGTTCATATCTCCAGTCAATATGGTTTATTGAAGCAGTAATATCCGAATAGAAGACATTTTTGATGGCGATTTCACTACACTCAGTTTGAGTCTAACTAGACAGGATGAATAGATTTGATGTCTTGTGGCGAGTTTACCTGACCCTACGAAGCGGAATGCAGGGCTTCGATTGCTAATGGAAATCTGACCTACCAATGGGGCCACGGCTGTTATGCTGAGGACCAAACCTACCCCAGCGTGCGTGGTAGCGGCGACCGTAAAGTCACCTTATGTCTGCAATCAGTGTCGAGTAGACAGCGTAGGTTCCTATAGTTCGATACGCTGGCTACCACCAGATTCTGGTCTCTGAAATGCAGCAGACGTTGACATTTACGGAGTTTAGCGTCGTAGTTAAATCGGTCTGTTGATATATCACGGTCACACTACGTACATTGGAAGCACCTACGGTAGCCTGTATTCTTAGCCTACACAAGCTACTACGCTTTGGCCACTTTATGCAGCTTCAATCTTGCGAAATGTACATGCGTATATCTCCACTGTATTGTGTGCTCGAACAGAGTAACCCGGTTTATATTGTGAGACAGCGTATGCAGCATGAAGTAACTAATACTATAAGCACTTATCATTGTATATAGGCTGCCGTACTCCCAGGGTGCCAATATCTGAATAGAAGAAGGATTGTGATTTTTCAACTGAAACCCTTGACTCAAAAATCTGTACCACAAGACAGTTGGTAAAGTGCCTCTGTGCTAGAAGTAGTGTCATATTGATCGAAAAGGGTTCCATTCTATCCACCTACCTGGAGTACCGAGGGACTGCTTCTGCGGCCTCTCTAACATGAGTGGTTTGATTATTACGCTGCTCGTATTAACCCAATATGTCGTGACGCACAAGTCGTCACATTGCGTCGGGATCCAATCTCATCATGAGTCAACCTAAACGTTTCCGCTCATGACAAAATTGAACTTAAAGCGACATATTGAAACATCTGGCGAATCCGAAGTAATGTCCATACCCTCTCACTGCTTCACACATCTCTCTATCATACTTTTGCACAAGATGCAGCCGACTGAAACTTCAGGTTTAAAACAACCACGACCGTTGGTTGATTTTCAGACTGACGATGCTGCCAGACTGGTCATAAGATGAAAATGCAGTTAATGCACTCTCTACCGGATAGGGCTTTTGCTTCTTCTTCACGAGGTTTGATAAGGCACAACCACATCAGATCATTAATTAACTTGGGCGTCGTAGAGACTGCACTCATTTGAAGTAAACATGTTTATCTGTATATGTGAACACCTTAGATGCAGTCATCGAGTTGTGCACATTTCCGGTCTTTTGCACGTCCTCCGGATCGCTTCTTCTAAAGCCGATGTTTTATGTGGGTTCCGAGTGGTCCACAATCATGATCGATATTCATTTTGTTTTGTTTGTTTGGATATGCAAATGACTATGCTGTACGCTCACGAGTGGTTGGTGGTTCTGTTGGTTAAGTGATGTGAACCGTACGTGTGAACGGGCTTTTTGTGTAGCGTGTGCGCAATCCACTGATCATTTTGATCAAAATCGTATTTCTCCAAAGAGGTTACCGTGACTTCGAAATTATTTGCACAGCGAGGTGTACGAAACCTTTGTGCTTAATGTTTTTTGTCGGTTTTTGCCTCTTTTTAACGTCTGCTAGTGCGAGGGCGCTGTTCACAATTACAGTTTGCAAGCTGCATTGCCAACCTTTTTTTATATTGTCCTCATATACTATTAGCTTGTTCCTTCTTGCTTGTAGCCGAGCATTAAACGATAGAACTTCTATTTCTTACTTTCTCCTGATATTCATGATGATCGAAGGTACCGCCCGATCCTAGGACCAACTAATTAGCATTACTTTACAGGTTAGAGACCCGGCTACTTTGTGTGCCTCGTGTTGTTAGTGCTACTCTCCCCTGTCAAACTTGAGAGTGACTCAGGAAAGCCAACGTGGTATACTGTTAGACCATTTTGTATTTTGCAGCCATCAGTTGGCGTATGTCAGATTTGTACATGAAACGTGCGTTGTCCTCGCTCTTGAATTGTTGCACTTTCTCCACATACCCACTGATCCAGTTCAAATATGGCAGTTTGTCTTATTCATCCTCTTGATATCGACCGCTTGCCTCATTTTTCCTGAATGCCGATCGTTTTTCATTCAACTCTGCTTACGACCTTCATTCTTTCACCTAATTCGGCTCATTTCCACCGAGCTCGGCTTGCTGACTGCTTTGATCCTGAAATTGGAATCTCCGCTAAATGACCAATGATAACTGTCTATACGCATTTTTGCACAAAAGTTCATAGTTCAAAAGCCTGAACAGTTGATGTTCAGTTTAAGTCCGCATCTGTTTAACCCCTAAGGTCTGTTTCCGTAAACATTAATCTAACCATTTTCTTTGTTGTTGTCAACTACATTGAGTGTGTTGATCGTTGAATGTGTTCATCACTGAGTCATTACCTAGGCCACTTGCACTGTTGCTTTTAGGTTGTGTTACAACGCCAGATTGAAACGTCATTATTTGGACTCATCGTTATTGCATTCCCTTGTATCGACTGGCCTAGAAATCCATATTGCTTGTTAGTGAAACTGGTGGTTGGATTTCTATCTCCCTGCGTATTAGCAACTGTTGAGTTTAAACCGATGTATTGGCACTGAAAGCACTTCATCGAGCATTTGTGAGGTGACTGGCAAGTGTGTCTAGATACGTATACTGTGCTCTCCTCAAATGGTGGGTTTATATTTAACGACTACGCTCATAGTGTTGACCGGACCGTAAAGGCTAGCAGTTTGCTGGCGCTCGTTTCAAAAGAGTTCTCTTTTTCAACGTCTGCCTCTTAGCATCTTCATCCTTCGTTTGATGATTGTCTCACCAGGCAGTAGTACGCCTACGAAATGTGCATACGAAGTCGCGTCTACTGTTTGGTATTTGTTAACTTGTCGTTAAATATGTTGACAGTGTTAACCAGCTTCTGAACCAGAACACGATTTCTTGAAGCGTTTCCATTCATATTCGAAAGCGCAATGGTCGCATTAGTTTGATCATGAGTCCGCAGTTGTCCCGATAATGTCCGCTCCTCCTGTGAAACAGGTTCCGCCTTCTTAAATCTTATTTGTTGAAGTCCAATGCTTTGCATTTTCTTACTACCCGACGAAAGTATCATCGCTGATTCTTTTCACCTTCTCTCTGTTTGGCCGATCCGTACTGTTTTCAAGTCGACCATCACTCACAGTTGACCGCAGCGTTCGCATTCAGGTAGACTCTCCAGCCAGACTCTTTCTAAATGAAGCACTAGACTTGAGTTTCGCTCTCATTAGAGCTCATCAGTAGTGCATATCCTTGCCACGGCCGGGATTTGAACTCCGGCCATTCCAATCATGAGGCAACCGTGTTAACCACTGCGCCATTGACCTCACATTAGGCACGACCGAATGATCAAATCTGAACCCTCAACCACTCTCGCCTGTGAGCAATGATCATGTTGGCCGATCGTCTTGAGAGGAGACGCAGTTACTGCCTGTTAGCTCCAATCGATAACCCCGCGATTAGGACTTCCGCGACAGGTCGAGATGACAGAACTCATTAACAGTACAGTTACTGTGTATCCTGTCGAGACGATCGGGCAACCTGACCATTGCTCACAAGCGAGAGTGGTTGAGCGTTCACATTTGATAATTCGGTCGTGCCTAATGTGAGGTCAATGGTGCAGTGGTCAACACGGGTGCCTCATAATTGGAATGGCCGGAGTTCAAATCCCGGTCGTGGCAAGGATATGTACTACTGCTGAGCTCTAATGAGAGCGAAGCTCGAGTCTAGTGCTTCTTTTTGGAAGAGTCTGGCTGGAGAGTCTATCTGAATGCGAACGCTGCGATCAAATGTGAGTGATGGTCAACTTGAAAATAAACCAAATCCCCGACTACTCATCAGTGATTCGTACTGTTTATTGTCGTGGTAGTGAGGTCACATACTACCGAACAAAACGCTCGAATTAATGAACACATGAACGTTAGATTTTCCTGAGCTCGTAACTCAGAAATGCAGACGTCAGTAACCTCGAAAATGTGAAAACTGCGGGGCAGTGAGGGCCGCTGACATTTAACAAAAATATGCATCTTATTCAGTTTGCTGATTTCATTTACCTGTCACCCACATCTAGCTCAGAAGCATGTAGTTTACGGGTATTAGATCATTGAGGTATATCTGTTCGATTTGTCCTTGTAAAAATCCTTTTTTATGCTATCCATCTCGTGCACTGATCGACAAATGAAGGAGTGTAAAAAAAACGATCTTTCAACTCATGCTTGTAAAAGTTTCATATTTACTACTTTAGTTGTGTTCTCCTAATCATTCGCGTACACCGAGAACCCTAAAACCGCTTGCTTTTTAATCTGGCTTAATCATGCCCTCATGTGGAATGCAAACTCGTTCTCATATGTCAGGCAGCCGTGGCTTAGGTTGAGCGCTCCGGCTAATGAATTGAACGCCAATGCAAATCGGTACCGAGACGTATGTGCACAATCTGCTTTCACCATCCGAGGTGGCATCGCTAATTGATCGACTTCCAACTGAAAGAAGAATCTGGTTTGACGGACCATCGTGTGTGATTTGTCGAAACATTAGATTGCCTGGAATTCAGGGATGTGTATACAAGGTTTTAGAAAGTGTGTCGAACGCTTTAACGATTCTAACCTTTTTCTTAGAAATGCTGATCCAAGAAAAATGCCCATTTTGTTGGGTTAACGGCTGCCCGACCAAAAACACCAGTTGACGTACATGTGAACTTACGCTGTACAGTTTTTGTTAATTATTGATCTCCGCAGGAACATTGTGGGCTACTGATTAGTGCTAATTTGAAGTGTGGGTAGAGATAGTGTCCTGTGTTGAGCAAGGATAATTGATGCTTTCTAAAAGCCGTTGAGCCGTAAACCTTCTCTTTATCAGAACTGTAATCCAGTGGGCATATGGGGATCTGTTTTGATAAAAATATCAGTCAACCGCAATTTAACGTTGTTTCGCTTACCGGAAACTCGGGTTAGTGGTGGTGTGAACAAAATACCGTTCTTTTGTTGACCATTTGATTAAACGCGTTGGTGTTGACTAACAAACTTTAAAATGTGATGTGCCTTATTTAATCTGTTTAAGTAGAGGTATTTACGCTAAATAGGATGATTGCTTGTTTTGTTTTTCTTATTTTCGTTCGATCCATCGTCTAGTGATGCACACGTGAGGTCAAATATCTTCCGCCTCTAAAACTCGCAAGGGAGCTGCTGCATTGCCGAGATTCACGTTTCCTCTTAGTTGAACTGGCGTAGTCAGAGTGCGGTGCACTCACAAGGTTACTTGTCCCACTTTCAACTGTCAACACTATCTGTATTCCCTAATATCAGCGTCTCCGCGTTTTGTCGCATTTTTGTTGTATGTTCAGTGATGTTGATGACAAGCTGCAGTCACTTGTGGAGCGCCTTTGACGTAGACCATGCAGATAAAAGACGAAGCTAGATAAACATGGTTGAATGTCAGTAACAAATTGGCGTTTCTAGTCAACGAGTTCAACGATGTATGAAAATTTTGAATGTCTCCGTGCAAATGATCGACCTAGAATGAGTACCAGTAGGGAAGACTGGTGCCTTTTGATGACAGTCAGGCGTAAATTCTTTACTTCTGTTCATATTTCGGATAAACTTAGTGAATTTAAAGCATTGCACCGATATTTAAATATCATTGGGTTTCTATTCGCGAACGCGTTCGATAGGAAAACAAGGATTAATTAGGTGACGAGGCGCTGTATTCAACATGAAGTCTGATAATCTGATCAGACGAATCAAAATTCACATTACACAATCGTGATTGATGGCTTCGTGCGTAGGATAAATGTTCGAACATCTGCGATGCAGTTCACACACGTGCTGGCTTCAAAAAGCTGCCGCAACCAACAGCGTGATTTCGTACGGGTTGAAATATCCCATGCTTACCGTACCAGCATGTGTGACTTGAAAAGTCTCATTAGTTGGTCATTTATATCCATTGTCTCTGTGTCCTGTGTGATCCGTGAATTCCGAAGGGTGACTTTTTTTTGCTCTTTCTAACGTTTCTCTTCACAAACTTGATTTACTACCTACTCATTTAGTCGGTTGGAGGTTATGCTGACTGCCGGAATGTCAAGAGGTAATTGAAACACTGACGGCACTGGGTACGAATTTTATCCATGTTTGATAACAGCCAAGTGTAGCCGAAAGATGAACTCTAACTGGGAAGGTTATATTTATGTAAGCCTTGAAGACTTTCACGTTACAGACGCGAATCGTGACAGGTTGACTGTCAGTGAACCACGTAACCTATCAAATACGCCGTTGAAAGTGTATAGTAACCACTTGATTAGTATACCTAAGATGTCTTTGCCTTACAATAAGTGAATCACACATTTGCTATCCTTATGTTTACAGTCTCAACCCACTTGACTTTCACGAAAGTTGTGACTGTCCCGGGAATCCTGCAGGTTATATAACCGTATCGTTTTTACTCTTACCCATGCTAGTCCCGGTATGGAAGACGCCGTAAGTCATCCGTGGTCGACGCAAAACTTCGGGAGCGCTGTGCTGAAGATACACTGCTGACATCATTGATCAATGTTAGCGTCCTGATATGTGTGGTCTTGTTGCTGTACGGCTGTGGGTGGGATTTTTCTGACATACGTGTGAGTTTTTCCGTTGGAATCCACTGTTATCCATTCAAACTTTTTTGTTGCTTTCCAAAAAGTACCATTGCCAAAATGTCTGACCAACGTGACTGAGCTTCAGTTGACTTTTATACTTAAACAGTCGCTGTAACCACTCTAGTACTATTTGCTTTTTTTCCACATATTTAAATGATCTCATTTCTGAGTAACACTTTCCTACATGGTAAAGTTGCCGTTATGGTGGTCAATATTCTAGTTCAAAGGGACAACATGGAGCAGAATTACTCTTCTGGTTACTCCGTCAACGAATTTTTGTTTGTTCATATCCTTCAACTTCCTCATATCCGCTGCACATAGTGATTCAACCTTTCTTGGCTAGTTTATGCAATACTGTTAACATTTTCTCACATGTACTTAGTCATCATTGTCGACTCGTGTAACGTGAAGATGTGGGGTCTCTCAGGGTCTCTGTTGGCGTCGAATTTCAATTTCATGTGAATGCTGGACTGGCAGTCGTACTGAGTTGCAGCAAACTTCAAACTCTGCTCCATCGAATCCCGATTAGTCATTATATTGGCATACGCCCTAATGGTTGGTTCCGCCAACGAAATCAGTAATTCAGATTAAACATAATCGTTATAACCCGTGATCTCAATGCCCAACTTGGTCGTCTTTATCTAAATGAGAAGCAACTGGGCGATATGTTCCGTGTCCGGATACAACAGGTTGCTACAACTGTGCTCATCTCACGGTCTGTGTTTTAAGTGTCGCATTTCAACACAGGACAAAACATTGTGTCTGATGAAGACCATGCGGACCATAACAGCAGCCATGAACACAACTGCATCATACAGCAGTTAGCTACAGGTGACACCGCTCTGTTAAAGACTGTCGTTCATTTTAGAGCAAACATCTTGACTCGGATCATCTTTGTGTGCGTGCCCGTTTTGTTTCGTCACTTTTTCACAGATCATACTCTTGTAAGGGTTAGTTTTTTTAACTAAGGTTCAAGCGAGAAGAATGTAAATGCTACTAATATAAGCACTGTTGAAAGGTTTGCTCACTTAGAGTTAGCAGTGTGCACATAACGAACACTGAGAACAAATCGTAGCAGCTTTAAAAGCGTGTTGTGAATAGGTGTGTTCCGACGGAGCCATACAGAACTGGATTCGTGTGAAGTTGATAAACCTTAGGAACAAGCATCGCTCGTTTCCACGTTGTTGTGAATATGATGGCGACCGTCGAGTATTTAAACGCAGTTTGACGAAAAGCGTGCGCAGAGACTGTGAGCACCGCCTGGTCGAACATTCGAAAGAGGTGGAACGAGATTTATTATGTGGGAATAGTAGAAGGTTTTCTTCTTTGATCCTTACGTGTACTGGCCGTCGAGTTGGTTTAAGTGAGATCATAAGTGCCAAAGATGTTCCCTTTACCACTGGTCACTCGCATCCGCTTAGCAGGTAAGCTCAACATTTCAGAGAACACTCCTGCTGGCTTCAGCCGGACCATATGGACGGTCGAAAACGATTGGTCAGCTATTGCATCCCAAGCGGCCGTTTGTCCGAAGAAGAGGCCTGGAGCTTAAATTGTTGAAGCGTCACAGGGATTCCGGACGAGATCTCCTTCCTCCTTTTTCCAAGGATGCTGGAGAGAGTTTGATGTCAGTACTGGAAAAACTCCAGATTATTTGGGAAACTGAATAGGTACTTCGTGATTTTTGAGATGTATCGGTGAAGATAACAAAAGCGCGTTTCGTTTTTGCTGACCTTTTTAATTTGTGGCTTCGGAAAGACGTCCGATTGACATCTGAACTGAAGGGTGCATCATGCTCTATACATGTTTTACTCTGTGTTTCGGAAACGTGGCCTGTCAGATAAAGCTGTTACCAGACCGGTTGAGTTTGACCACAATTGTATTCGCCAAATCGCCCACATCAGGCGAGATGACCGCTTGAACAATGTGGTCGTTCTCCGGTGCGTATCATGGAATGTTCGGGATGCGCGGTCAATTGGTCAACTAGTCGCGTTGGTTGGATCACGTACTCTGCATGTCAGCTGAACGCTTACCGTACCGGGCATTGTATACTGAGACCACCAACTCTTGTGTGAGACCGCGTGATGGTCGAGGAGCAAGATGGTAATGAAGTATGAAAACCTTGACCCTTTCATCGAGTAAAGTGGGTAGGTGTCGCCTGCTTGACTGGGGTCCTGGTTATCATGGAAGTCGTTGGCTTTAAACGCTCTCCGTGGCGGTATTGTGCTGCAGTCAATAGTGATATTGTATTCGTACCGTTTCCAATTCCGCTTGTCCTCGTTTGACCCTTACTTTGGGCAAACTTTTTTTATAGGTTATTTCACTGCACCTTGAAGGTGAGCCTTCTTCCAAGCCGTAGTGCCTTCTAGTCAGGCTCCTGGTGGTTGCGAATGAATAGATGTGTCGCATGACAACGAGCACTTTGTAGCGTAATGATTAAATATTTAACCTGCCGATGTGCTATTTTTCATAGTTGCATTTGCTGTGACACTGTTCAAAGTATGACTTAGAAGCCTTCAGGCTATGTGGACATGGTAAGAATTCGGGTCTGTAACCTATGTTATAGATGTGTTTGTTGCTAAAGTTGGGTTCATTCCCTCCTTATCGTTGCATGCCCAACTTTATAAGTCTGTTCGATTGGTTCGGACTACCTTAGCCCTTTGCGTCGATATCAGATAGTATAAGAGATTCAGTGTACCACTGTGTTGAATAGTTTGATTTTTGATCACACTGTTTTTAAAGGTTGTTTTTTCGCATACGGATGAGGACTGTTTTAGAATTCGCATCTTCTTTTACCCTGTGATATCCTAACATCCTCTAACGCAGCACATAACTTAGGAACTCTGTGTACGTTTGATGGCGTTTGAAAATTCTCGTGGAGGTGACTGCTTTGCTTGCACTTACTGAGACGTTATCTCGACTCGCTTTGTAACAAATGCCGTTTTTCCCATATTCTGGTTCCATTAGGTTTTGTTTGTGCCTTGGTTGCTGTTCGGATTGGTTGGCGATTGGTTTACGCACAAACCCATCGTAGTCCCACTCTTTGGACTAACTGTGGTTCTGGCGACCGGTGTGTGCGCTCAGTCTCAGCTTCACACACTTCCTCAGGCACCACTGCCCACCTACTCTGGAAGTGCACTCGCACGTCCAACTCGGTGGTCGCAGTGGCGTGATCTGTACGTTACCTGCGCGCTGATCCCTGTGCACCTTACATTCCTGGCCGATCAAACCGGACTGAGTACGGAGCAGCTGGTTAGCCCGATTTTGCTAGGTATACAGTTGCTAGGCGCGTTCGTTTCGTTGCCAAACTGGAGTTCGTCCTCAATCGCCCACAGTCTGAGCAAACTATTCTCGGTATCCTATCGGACTGTGTATGGTCTCTCCCTGTTTTGTCTGTCTTATCTAATCTATCCAAGTTGTCTCATCTCTGTCCTTTTTGGTTTGTACAGTTTCGGTGTGTGTTGCTATTTGGTTACTTGTATATCCATCCGAACGGAACCAGCTTGGTAGACTGTACATTCTTGTTGGTTTTGTGTGTATCGGATTATTCTTTACATTCGAAACAACTGTGAACATAAAAACTGTATTTACTTAACTGTGCTTTCTGTTTCATTGGATTATTACTCTGTCTTTTTCCTCTTGGTCTAGCTCCTGATGTGGATCTGTCCTCCCCATTTATTTCACATATGATTTAGGTTGATATCAGTTAGTTATGTTTGGATTATTCTCTCGTTCCAGCTAGGCTTAAGCGACCACTTCCACTCCTCGCGGTGACGTTAATGTGTCCGTCCATTTTGATGTTGACAAACGTTATCGTTACTGCCAGAATTTAATCTCAGCTTCTACTCACTTTTAACCTGACTACCGACTAGATGGGCTTGCCGGATAGTGAAGTTATGGTGAATGACAAGCGGTAGCGTTACTAGCAGCCGATGAAGTAATGGCTAGCGACCGAATGTCCTGTAAAATCGCACTGATTGCTTGAAAATATTTCTATATTGCTCTTGTCCGAATGTCATTGTTATCAAAACGATGCTGAGTTAGATTGGTTGGATTTAGTTGGACTCTATAATTATCCGCTCGCGACAGTCACTATGCGTATTGATGTACACCGCAAACTCGAGAACGTTGATCTACCCATAGCAGAGCGAAATCGTTAGGCTGAACTACGGTGTTAGATCGGTCACCATTTCAAATCAATTATAGACATCAGTAACGTTCGAATGGGCATTTATTCACATACTGTAGAGGCCTATATTTACATCGCAGGTTTGACTAACGGACTATACACCTCAGTCAAGCGAACCGGACAGCATGTGTATAGGTTTTAACAGATCAGTGGTCAAATCACTTCGTTGACTGCTATCAGCTGAGCCACATCACTGACGTGAATGACGCTGCTGTGCGATTGCAGGCTATGCGTGACCATAGGAACAGGTAGGAATAGGAACTAGTGGGAATTCATTGGTCAGAACGGTCAAACTGGAGTGAACGAAGTGAACCAGAGTTTTTTGTTTGAGTGTGAAAGGGGTAGATGCTAGGCACAAAAAATTATGATTCACTAACTTCGCCTAACTTTGGCATCATCTAATGTTCCTCTCAGACATGCTTGAAATAAATCTACAATCATTTAGCTTGTTAAGTTTGACTGGTTGGCGTTTTTGGTTACGCCAGTTCCTCCAAGTGACTGTGTACACAATTGACAAGAAGGCTGTGTGAAGCTGGAAAGTCTATACACGGCTGATTTGTTGCTGAATGGTTAGGAACCAATATTTAATGGAGGGTACAATAGGTTCCTGTGAAGTTGATTGAGAAACTCAGCAACTCTGAGGGTGCGAGATGACTGGATAACAGCATGTTAGCCCGACTATCATGTGGTAAAAATATGGCAAATGCGCTTTAGCATGCAGCAGACGACGGCTATACCGGCGACGATTTTAAAAGATGGAAGATAGCTTCACTGTGGTAGAATTTTCTTGAAAACCTACTTTCCTGACGGTCTGGCGTGGTGTCCTCGCAGTGTGCTCCGAGTCTACGTTTAAACTCATGTTCCACTAACTACTGGCTGTTCTTGCTGAAGATAGAAGTTTCGACCAAACCCTAATGGTACACAACTTTTAGTAGTCCAAATTCCCAATTGTTTACCAGGTGATTTATTCTACTGGTGGCGTGTTGATTGTGTTCTGTCACTATGGTGATATTGTTCGCTGTGTTAGTTGAGTTGCTTAATCCCGTTGTATACTTGGAGCAAACAGCACCCACTCCTGCGTGCTGTGTTGTCTGTGGTACTGTGGGCTTAACCTCCCATTGTTTCATTACAGATAGTCGTTACTCGGTTTTCGAGCCTCTGCTTTA
Organism: Paragonimus westermani; assembly: GCA_008508345.1. Lineage (NCBI taxonomy): Eukaryota > Metazoa > Platyhelminthes > Trematoda > Plagiorchiida > Troglotrematidae > Paragonimus > Paragonimus westermani. The sequence continues at coordinate 83,164 of QNGE01002675.1, forward strand.
TAGCAATCAGTCTTGCGAGTTGTTCATGGAACGTATTCTGGCAGTCGCTTCTAGACATGCCTTGCTTCCTTATGACTTCTGTCTGACTTCGGCTTCTGTTTTGCGACCTTTTCACATTCGTTGGCCTACCATGGCCAGTATCCTTACGGTTTCTGCAGCATCGCCCAATCCATCCGATCCTCTGCATGCATCGGGCTGCCCGATGGAGGAGCTTAATGAATTGTTACGACGCGGTGTTTCGGTTGACCCCATAATTGGCAGGTTCCGCGCATGGTGGGACACTGTGAGACTCCCGGCGTCATCCGAACCGAATATTGGAATCTCATGGCCAACTTATACTCCTGAAGACGCATACAAAGAGCCGGTGCGTATTGACTATGTGGTAAGTATGGAACGTGCGCATAAGTTTTTTATATGTTTGCTCGCTTTTTTACATTACCTTTGTACTACCGTCGACCGTTTTGGCCCCTTCGCCACTGTTATTTGCTAAAATTCTGTGATCATCATCAGGTCGCACGTGAGTTTGTTCATCTCTACTGGTGCCCGAGTCCCACGTGTTATCCAGTTTGTTATTACATCAAACTTTCCAAATCTACTGCGTTTTGCTCGGTTGCTTTAAATGTTGTTTACCAGTTTTATGTCTCTGTATCGTGCATTTAGGTTCTTGCTTATTGATTCTCATTTTCACGTTGTCTACTGCAGCGGCTACTACAATTGATTATCTCTCTGGTTGGAATTGGATTATCTTTAAGGCTCATGTTTTATCTCATCGAACAAATTAATCCCACTGCGAAGGAGAAGCGTTTAGCAAGAAAAAGGGTAAGCATCACTCGTTCTATGCATTGGTCTTTTATTTATTACCTATCTGCCTGAATTTGTTTTTGCGTCCCTTGGGTTGTTTGTACACACACACACACACACGCCTATGCGTGCGGAATGTTGTCCTCCTGTACGTACTTTTAGTTTGCCCTTCTACAGGTCAGGTGATTGCAGAAGTGCATTGCCGTCTGGTATGGCGCGCAGTTTCTTCCCTCTCTATGTAGGCGCTATGCACGTGATCACCGCTTTGTTACCCACAGTTTATTGAGTGGCTGCTTTTATATCTTGGTTGCTATCCTAGTTTGGCGGACCCTTTGTAACGTTTTCGTCAATCGCGAATATTTGGAATCACACACAAGGGATTCCTTATATCGGAGATACGTAGGTGGTTAGTTCATCATGCAACTGCTTCACATCCTACGCATTCGAATTTTCTCATGTGTGCCGACAATATTTTAGTTCCACGTCACTGTCCGGTTAAGAGCTCTTCATCCATTTTTAGAGGATAGCCGCATACAGTTGTTAAACTGATCTAGTTTTCATTATCGTCCTGAATATTTCCAAGTGTCTTTTCAAAGGTCAACACTCTCATAAGTTTTCTGGTAACTGCATCGCACCCTTTAGCGTTCGTTCGACCATTCCTCTTTGTATGCCATTTCTGCTCCATTTTTTTCTCAAAAGCTTACTTGGTCATATCCCGTGACATCCGTTTTCGGTAAAACGAGAAAGCTATCTCTCTAGGATTTGCGTCCCACATGCTAACATTTTGGGCTCATATATCGTTTTTCAGTTACTTGCGTTCTTCCGAATGGATTGTATTTTTTATGCTGGTGTTTTTCCGTGTACTTCTTTGCAACTGTATTAGGCTGTTGGCGTGATTAGTTTAATATTTCCAAAAACAAGAGTGTGTCCGTACTGTTCTGACTAATCGGACAATTGTAAGGCACTCTCGTTCGCGACGAATATGCAGTCACTTTGAACCAAAACTTCCGTATCATCCTTGAGATCGTTTCTGGTAAACCCTACACCGATATTCAGCCTTCCCTCTTCGGTGACCGTTTTTATAGAAACGGTGGGACTCCTGTTGAATGACCATAGCACTCACTAGTATGATCTCCTCTGTCATGTTTGGTGCTGTGTTTCAAGTCGTTCCTCGTCGTTTTCAATTTCACAACTGAAAGCTTTGCCTAGAATAAGTCCCCTAACCCAGCCGAGTTAGTGTACGCCGTTAACACACCGCTAACTGGTGGGTTTACGCGTACTTTGGGTCAGATCGCTCGGCTCCATCGTTTCAATGTTTTGGCCGTCGTGGCCTACTGCCGATAACAACTGGTCGTCAACACAGGTCTCATCGAATGAGAGGTAGCGCAAAGTCGGGAACCAACATTTATCAGTGATCTCAAATATGTAACGTAGTAGCACTATGCCTGACTAACGGGTTGCATTTTCACGATCGTGTTTTGATTAAATGACAAGAAGCCACCTTCGTGGACAAATTACACTTGTGAAGTAGTGGAAGGCGGATTGAAAACTGATAATTAAGACACGCCGTACTGCGATACTTTTTTCTTACACATATGTGGGCTGTGACTTGACGTATTAATTGAGTCTGCCACGCCCCCATTGGACTACAAAGTAGGCGTTGCTGTCAGCCTGGTTAATACACGTGTTGCTAACACATTAAGTGGCTTCTTTATTGCGCCATGGCGTTCTATTTTAAAATTTAAAACTTTCGGGGATAGTCTCTTTCCTCAAGGTGGTTTATTTTTCTAGATATTTTCAAAAAACAACGTGATTTCGAACTTCATCTTTTCGCGCCATAATATGGTAAAGCTTGTCACACGTTTCTCCTCTGTTTATGATGAGCCTACTTCACCTTTGTAGCATCAGTTCATGCGGGATTCTTCAAGACTGTTCAGACTACGTATACACAGACGCTGGTCTGCTATTGTCTTCGGTTTGAGAGCAAGTGAATTCTCGGCTGAAGGTCGAGCTCTTCTGTGTTCTGGGGTTTTAGGTATCGTTACATTGTGTGATACATGTCCGTGATTCATACATTCATCCGCTAGCCAGTTCTCGTTATCGTTGACCAGCGGGTCATAACAAAAACAACTTTTTCTTCCGACAAATTTGAATGTAGGATTCTATATCGGTGTTTTTGCATAATCTCCGGAGCACATTTTACCGCATCGCTCGGGCAAATACTGCATTCTACAAGTTTATATGGCAAAGTCAACGGACGTTGTGTAGTCGAACGACAAAATCAGTAACCACGCCCCACACGAATGTACATCAGTGATCAAGGGATCTAGTATTACTGGCGGGCAGTTAACGATTTCCGATTAACGAGACTGGATATCGCACGCAGCTGTTCGCGGTTTTTACATTCCCGTAGACGACTGAGCCACCCTCTTGGAAAATAAGCATTGTACTGGAGTTCCCCGTCTGTTTGGTGCTCGTTAGTAGTTCACAACCTCCCCATGGCTTTAATTTGAACCTTGTCGTCGTCGGTTAAAGTTGGCACAAGAATTATTGTCTCCTCCCACGGTGATCAGGCATTCTGAGCATTATTCACAGGCGAATGGGCTTTTTATGTGACAGTTCGGTCATGTATATTGTGCGGTCACCGGTGCAGTGGTCCACGCGGTTGTCTCATACAGCGCAGCCTGGGTTCAGCTCCTGTCTGTGGTAAGGATACGTACTAGTGACGAACTCTAAGGATGGCAAAACTCGAGTATAGTGCTTCCTTTCATAAAAGACAGGCTATAAAGTCTGAAACTGCAAAAACTGCGAACAGTTGTGTGATGTTCATTTCTTGTCAGTCTGGTATAGATGGGGAAGTCTTTCAATACACACAGAGGTGGTTTTCATATGCTAATTCTTACCTCATCCGCGAACCGAAGGAGACTAAGATTTTTTGTTGCATAACTTATTCGAAAGACTTTCTCCAGGTTTACTTATAATCAACATGACATTAAGTGTCAATTTGTCGACGTTGCTGGTTATTTGTGACATGTCACGTTGTAACCGGATTGAGACATTGTGTTGCCCGTGAACATTTTCTGGACATAAAAAGAGACGTGTTCGTTGACCCGATTGCTTAATTGCCGTTCATTTCTGTCGTTGTAAGTGGCCCGACACCCACATGAGAACTCGTAAATGATGCACGATTTGGTATTGGGCGGTAGCGGTGCTGTTGCGATTCGGGTGATAACATTCTACATGAGAAATTTGGCTATGTGGAACGTGTCACCTCTAGCTGCCTTGAGAGCAGTAATGTCAACACCCTTGTAAGACAAATGAAAGTCTACACGTTCATTTTGGCTACTGTGCTTAATGGTAAGTCAGCCCAGTTTGGAGTTCAGCCGGCTCATTGGGTCAAGTTTACCTGATACAATCTTTTCGGTGTCCGTAAGTTGCGGGATATCGTCGGCATAAAGCCGGTAGAAATATACTTGATTGATGGCGGCATCTGCTTCCTGCTGCACAATAAAAATACCGGCTAATAACAGACTGAGTGGACTGTTCATGGTAGCGCCATCAATTTGTTTATAGACATCTCCTTGGAAGTAGAGCTTGACGTTCATTGTGCATGGGAGCAGCAGGCGTTCCAACTCAGACCTAGGCAATCCTATGATCGACTGATTCAAGTCGACATGTCAAAAAATTCTATCAATCATTCACACCAATGGAACGGTTGTGAACAAAGCAGCTATGTTCCTATTGGCACAGTGGTTGACCCAACTCCATTAGCCAGTAGAGTATTCAGTGGTTCGAATGATTGTGCGAAATACTTTCGCGCTGTTCGACTGACTCGGCTGGGCTGTAACACTAAACGTACTGCCATTTCGCTTTAAGCAGCTGTGAAACTTCCACCAAATTAACAGCATCTGCTTTCATTTCCTAGGTGTGCCGACGACTGGTTTTCGTGCAGTGAAGAAAACCCACTCAAACTTGTTCGACTTCACCCAATCTGTTTTTTCACATAATCCCAAACCTAAGTTATTCATAAAAATACGTGTATGCATTGATGTCAAGTATTCAAGGGATTAGCTGGTGATTTTTTTGTCTGAGATGTAGATGATGTGTTGATTTTATTGATAGTCACAAAAGTTCAGCATCTCTGGTGTTCTGAGTTCGATCGTAAAATCATTCTGAAGGTTTGGCTGGGTAGAGTGCTCTTCATCACTGATGAAATTGACACAGCGGTAAGGTGAACGTTACAATAGACAAATTATTTTGTCACTAGCTAACTGTAGGATTCAGCTAACTGTGTTTCAGCAAAATCGAACTACTTCATGCTTCGAAAACGCCAAATTCAATGAACGCGATGAGTGATATATTTAAAAATGCAAGATTCTTCTACCACCATCTGCACTGGTAATTACGAGTTCATTCACTTGATTCAATCTGTTGGCAGTTCTGTCTTGGGATTCTATGAAAGGATTAACAATCCGGTCGTCTTTCAATTGATATGGCTCCTCTATGTTGACAGAAAGTGAACTCACTGAGGCACTGTTTGATTGGGATGTATGCGTTGGTGGTTTGATATAGTTGCTGCCGTGTTTACTGAGAGCGCAAAAGTTAATAGGTCTGTCCATTTTTTAAAAATTGTCTTCACTTTTGTGCACTAATGTCACTGAAAAGTGTCAAGGAAGTGAACCTAATGCTGAAGAGTTCATAAGATGAAGAAATCTAAAGCCCAGGAATAATTTGATTAGTGAGCCAACGTAGGTTTTTCCCAGCTAAAAAGACTGTCTGCTTGCCGGTCAATGTTATCGGTCTCCAGTGCGGTTTGGCCTGCGTACTCAAGAAAGGTAGACGTTAGGCAGTGAAGATTGCGTGGTAAGAACTGATTAAGTCACCAGCGCACTCTTTTTCAACTCAGCTATTCTGTCTGTGATATGCTAAGCTGTGAATATTCGTATGTAGCTGAAATACGGGCAATATTACTGGCCTTCATCCCCTTCCCCTCAAGAGCAGCTCTATCACGTTTTCTCCAGGGGTAGTGGCTATATGAGAGGTTGTATAACGTTTTTGACAGCAGAACTGACAAAAATTGAAGTGGAGTAAAGTGAAATATGCCAATACATAAGTTAAACGTCCCATCTATTATAGTCTTGCCACAGGTGGGTATCGTCCCATGTTCCAGCTACAAAGCTAATAGCTCTTTACGACAATGAGTCTTGGCAATTAGGCTTTCACTCTCTGAATCCACTTGTTGGGGTGTCTGTTGAGCTGTCGCTTCCAGCGTAACCTAGTCCGCGCAGACAGCGTGTAACACGGTAAGACGCAGGTCCATAAGGGGTTTGACAAACCAATGTTTGCGCATCGAGGTTAGCATTTTCGCAATTTGCTAAGCTTGCTTGGTTTAAAAGCGCTTTGTTAAGCGATGTTCTTATGTGGTCTCCAAACTCACACATTCAGTGCCATGAAAGCGACACAGTCTTAAGAGATCATCCGCATGAACAGGCAGAGTTTCTCCGCTTTACGAAACGGCTGTGCATTTTACGTTGTTTCGTTGTCTGCCGTGCTATGCCGGCTAGTACAGTGCTGTTAAACCGACCATTACTTTTCGAGATTCCGTGGATCTACCACTTGAATGGCGATTGAAAAGAGTCTCGTTTAAGGCACGAAAAATGATGTTAGATATTTGAGGGAGGGTCAAATTATCTTCGGATTAATACCCCCAAAAGTCTAACATTGGGATGCTCCGTTGGGTAATTGGTGTTACAGCTGACCGTTGACGCGTCAGCGTTTTCATTACATGGTCGCAGGATTCACACACATTAGACCTATCATTTGCCGAGTGGTTTACATTATTCTCCAGCAGCAAACGCTACGAGTAGACCTGGTTGGAGCAGTCCTACTTTACGGCTGTGAAGCGCGACTGCTATGGTAAAGAACCTCAACCATTTTCGGATTGTGCCAGTGATTTCTGCCCTCAATCCCGTGCTCTGAGCGACAGCAGCGGGCAGACGGTTGTGGATCGAAGGGGTTCAGTTCATCTTGTAAGCAAGCTTAAATAGAACCGTTTGGGCTGTACAAGGATGGTTCTACCTACCTGGTGCAAAGTGCAAAATAGACAAATGATTTTCATGGAGAAAAGAGGGCAGTTATCCGAGGACCAAACACAGCTGACCGTGTCGCTCTGTTCGACCATAAGTCCTTTGACCTTCTCAATCAGAGGGAAGAGGTTTTAAAGCAGCTGGCAACTGAGCAGGTTCTGTTGATCAAACATTTCGCACATGACTTTTTCTCATGGATCTATGGCAGCCAAGCATCGGTACTAATCACGGACGCGTTGCTGTCGTTTCCTTTTACTGTTATATTTCATCATCATACTTCTGCTTGATTTAATTTCACATAGTTTCGACGAGCTCATCTCATGGAATCCAGGAGGGCTAGCAAGGTGTAACTTTCGTGAGATCTTTCAGTGAATTGTCAATGTGTTATTTACTTCTCGATATCTTAGGTCACAGCAATCACGTTTCACGTCATAAGACCCCGTCCCTACCGAAATGTTAGTGCAGCCAGGTTTTCCGTGGGCTCTTGTGAAACAAAGTAGCCAATGCTTTGTCTATGAATCCTTCTTGGTTCGCCAAATCAGACATGCAGCATTCTCATCGTGTGATTGTTTTTCGATGCTATCACACTTGGTCTACAATAAATTATTCATTTGACTCGAATGAAAGTGACGCCATTGAAAATAAAATCAAACATGTATCTGTACACTTCTTCAATATTGCATTTCTATGTATCTTCCTCTTTATCTAAGGCCCAACGTATGTTCACTCAGTTGGGTCTGAAAACTATGCCCCCGTTGACAGACTACGAAGTGGGCATTGCCGTCAATTTGGTTGATACGCGCGTGCTTTCTACCGAATGGAACTCAATCGGTGGCCTAGACGAAGTAATTGATGCGATTCAACAATCAGTTATCGAGCCTTTTCAACAAGTTCCATTGGTCCCGTACTACTCCAGACTACTTCGGCCGCCCAAAGGAGTGCTGTTGTTCGGACCGCCTGGCTGTGGCAAGACGATGCTCGCTCGGGCTATGGCACGGGCGGCCAATGCATATTTCATCAACTTGCAAGTACGTCTCCGCACACGTGCACACTCGCGTCTGCATGTTTTCTTTCATAGTTATATCCACAACGATAACTCCAAAAGTGTTTTCCCCGATACTGTTTTCCATTCACATATATGTTAAGGTATTCCTTGTTCCGGGTTGTTTCGCTCTTTCGATTACTAACAAAACATGCCTATCCAGAAAGGCAATTGAATCAGGGCATCATAAGACAACGAACCGTCGTGTTTTGTTTTCTTCGGCATCCGGAAAATTAGAAACTTAGCTTAGTAAAGACAGTAAAGGATGTCGTCTGGTCAGGAAAGTAAAGCGGCCAAATATTGGGGACTCGATGAGTCAACAAACTGTCCTCTTGTGTCTACATGTCCTTTGGTCGAGGTTTTATACTGACCGATGGCAAAACATTGAAAACTTTGATCACTTATAAGCGTTGTTTCCATCTGAGAGCATGGTAGATTTCAGAGTTAGTAGTTAGCACTTAGCTTTCCTTTACTAACTTTAATTCTGTTGACCTGTCCACTTTCCGTCAGTGGTAAAATCCGTAGGGAGCGTGTTGATATGTATTGCGTATGGTACAGACGGGCAGTAAACACCCAACCGGTTGCTATATGCTCAATTACATTTTGTAGGACGTATTTTTACATGGCTGTCGGCATCTGTGTCCAGATAATGCTGAGGGCATAGAGCCCATGCTTTCATGTACGTCCTTGACACAATCATCATAACACCTCATTTTCAGTCCGTTTATTTCCTGTATTACCACTCGAAGTCATTTGTAATCGGCATAACTTAGAATATTCCGGCATATGTGTATTGTGAACGCCTGAAGAAGCTCCGTTTACCTATGGTAAAATAGCATGGTTGATACTCATTTTTTATTCATCATCACAGCAGTTGTGTACATTCGTGTTTCTAGGATGAAAATCATAACCTAGAGTTTAGCAAGCCGTAATACGTACAAAATTAATACACTTGCCTCAGGATTTGAAGATGAGAATACGACACAATTGGTCGATGCAACGAATATGCACAAGAGGTGGCTGTGCCATGTACACCAGATTATCGACAGATGGTTATAACAGCGCTACACAACTTTTTTCTCTACATATAACGAGGGAATCACCAGACTGATGGCGGCCACTTTGACAGCGGTTAAGAATAGGTGGTTCACCTGTCGAGATCAAACGGTTTTGACAATTAGGTAAGCGCGTTTTATTGTGCGGCGATAACCGAAACCTGCGACTCTTTACACCTATGCAGTCTCAACTTCAGTTATAAAGGTGAATATTCTCTTGTACGCCCCCGGGCTTCAGCCAAGTTCTGCCGGCACATCAGGAAACGTTGTGTATTTGTCTCAATTGCGTATGATCCGACGAACCATAATTCTGACGCTATCTATGACGTCTTTTTTTATTCCCTTAGACGGACCAGGCACCCGGGATGTATTGCTGTTTTTGTTGGTGTGACTTAGTCTTTGGGATGGGAAGTGACTGAGTGGTATAATAACACTGACACTAATGATCTTCCGTCAGAATTATTTATATGTTCCAGGGGTTATGCATATCGAGCTCTGCATTTTAACACGAAGGACTACAGTGTGTCATATGATGATCGCCTGCACAGCCCAAACATTTACACAATTTGACTGAACCACCAACAGCTGTCGTTCATTTTCATTCATGTTGACTCAGACCAGTACGTTGCTCGCGCTTCTTTCTTTTTACCGTTTGCTCAGAGTTTATCGACTGGCAATTATAAAATGACCAGTAGGAAATTTAACGCCGCGATCGTATATAAAAAAAACCTATCTAACTGGACTGCCAACCAAACGCCCGAAGGCATAACACTTAGGTAAACCAGGTTTGGGGGCTGGCATTACCGGTCATTGTAAACTCGAGTCCACGTGGTAGTAGCCAGCAGGAAGTTGACACTCCGAGATGGACTGTGTCCATCCACACAAACGGCGTGTAAACCAACCCATATCTCAATTGTACTTAAATTTCCTCATCACAAGCAATGCCCATATAACTGGTGGCCGGGCGGATAAGAGCTTTCGTTCGTAACACGTAAGGTTGTTGGTTCGGTCCTCATTCATGACATCTCCACCTGATGAGTCCACACACGGACGAAACCGATTGTGTGAGGTCGCTTCGAGTGTGAGCATCAACAGGATGCCCTACTGATTGTAGTCTACCACGACGGCTTGATAAGTAGGTTAAGTGTTTTCAGGAACGATCAGATTGGCGTGATTGTCCTACCCGGGAAACTGCAGTGGCATTACAGCTTAGTTTGTTGAAATGTAATAATGTTCCAGATCCGATCCTCCCTCTTCTACCTTTTTTACTGATAGTGGTGAGAGGTGCGTTATGACGGTCGTTTATCAACAGCCATTACCAGATAAAAAAGAGGCGTGATAACGTGTGATGCAGTTGTCTTTTCTTTATCACCTCCATTGTAAACGTGGGTCTTGTAAAACGGCTGCTGCCGGATTACAAATTCGAGCCGGTTCCTAATCCGGTCGCTTGCGTATCAACCTCATTTTTGTTTTGCGACAGAGAGTAGAACATGGACACCCCATTTCCCACCGAATGACTACGACTTTCGGAGACCTGGGCACTGCTTTTCTCTTAGTTTACCAGCATCTCCTCTTAGGTTGGTTTTATTAACCGGAAGTCATGATGAAGCTTTTCGAGCTCTTTACATCATTATATGTCTTTTATGAGTGCAGAATGGGCGTTTATGGGCAGCCGTCATGAGGTCTGTGTACTTCAGATGTCATTTCGTAGGGCTCTTACATCCCCGCCAATGACGTAACCATGACTCAGAATGGGGCACTCGGAAGTTCCGACAATTTGAATGTGAGGCGTTCATCACATAGCAAGCTGACCCATATTAGGTATGCGGAAGACATTGCTCCAATCAGTTCCGCAGTTATCCTCCAGACCGTGCTTCATGAGGCTCTTCTGTGACATTCACCTTGCACATGTAATTCGCTATTACAAGGCTGGTTTAGCCTTGTCTTTGTCAAACTTCTTGAGACTGGTGATGGTTCCACCTGCCCAGGTGATATCATCTCATCGGCTTGTACTATTGTCGATAAAATATCCACGAGAAGAGTGTTGGCGTAGTTCATATTGTTTACAGTCCAGAACCAAGGGAAGCATAAGAAGGCGTAAGCTGCGAAAGAGTTTCAACTTCATGAGTATATTTTAGTATGTCTGCATAAGATACATGCCGATCTGATTTAGCACTTATGATCCTCTCCTTTATGGATGCATAGCCGTCAACAGTAAAAGTAGCTAAGTACGATTGTTACACGTGATATTATGGTAAATTCACTCCACTTCTTCCCCAGATCTCTGCCCTCGTTAACATGTGGTACGGTGAAACGCAGAAATATGTGGAGGCAACGTTCAGTTTAGCTCATAAACTACAGCCGTCGATCATTTTCATCGACGAATTGGGTAAGCAATGGTCACGTTCTGTCTTTCATCATGCTAACGTAGGACCTCTACAATGCACCTTCTCACTTAGCCTTTCTTGGTACTCTGTCTTTGGTTTCAGTTGCCAGCTTTATCTAGCCTTGGCACACGTGACTGCCGAATCTTGTGGTTCATTGTTTGCTCGCTCGTTTCCCGTTACGCTTTTCGGACGTTGATTAGTTTGTCCATTTGTTCGTGAACAGTTGGATATAGCCAAGCTAGCGTTGAGCAGTCACTTTCTAATTAACCCGAAGAATATGGTTGTGCGTTTGCTGTTTGAGGAAAAACTGAACAAGTGTACCAACACCTCGATCTGCTAAGCCCACAAATATTTTCAGCAATCTCGAATGTAGGTTTATTCACACTGTCGAGACGTGACAGCACTTTAGCCTCTTATTGTCGGAAACTTCGCCGCGTATCACAGTTGTCTATCTGACTAGCGAATAACTAAGTGCATGGGTCCCCTGCTGTTGTTTGTTTTTTCATCCCGCTGCAAGCAGCTGTATCAGTTGGCGATCATCTCATTCTATGTAACGACTACCGATATATCTGACACTTTCGGTCACACAACACTGAGTGATTCATCCTGACGAGACTGTTATTCGTTCATATGACGGGACACAGTTGCTGCAGTCGGGTTACCTAGCCGTGTGTTGCTCAATTGGAAACGCAGAAAGTCTCTATTTTAAGTATATCTGTAATGATGGCCTGACGCTTTCAGATCAAAAAAGCGTAATATCAGCCCAGTGTTCATTATTGGCAACGGCATCGTCCTCGGTTTCGGTGTCCGTTGCACATCACTAATGGGCGATCTGGTTCTCCATATAATTTGGCGTAATTTTCAGCTTTGCTTCGTTTCTTTTGTCGCCTGTGTTTGCTTTCCATATTTCGTCTGTTTTCCGCTTGAAGTTAACATTTTATATAGGTTCGTTTGCCTCGAAAATGCTCATACACACGAACGATTCTAATTCTAGTACGAATGAAGTTGAACAGTTTGAGCGTCGTGTTTAACGTTATGTATAAATAAATTGAGAATAACACAACGTTACGAGCAAGTTGTAATACTCTACGTTTCAACCACCCCGGGTGGCCTTCTTCAGGAGTGTTGATTCTCGCTACATATAACATTTATACTAACTTTGTGTGCAAAATGTAACTGGCGTGGGAAGCAACCCTAAAGTGACTATTTCAATCGTATGTATCCGATTTTCAGTTGCCTTAAGTATTACGTATTCAATTGTTTGATTGATTGTCGGGTCATTTTCTAGAAAGCTGTAGCCATCGGATTTGAGATATGTATATACTTTCTATTATTGTCTCATCTGTGTTAAATTGGCGGTCGTTAAACGCATCGCGGTAGTAGATGTGCTGATTTTCAGTTGCATCTTTGTAGGTTTGAGCCACATTTACTTCGGTCGCACCCGCACTGGTTTGGCTAGTTTAGCTCTGCCCATCCGCTCTCCACAAATTACGTGACAGCAAACACGTCGCCGTGTAACGGATAGAAACTTTCCTTTCATTGGGCCAAATATTTTGCGGTTGATGGGCACCCAGTGTGATTTTCCATGGAGAAGGCTGTGCGAACTTAATCAGAACTCTCGCTGTTCTCACTTCTAGACTCATTTCTGACCACACGGAGCTATACGGATAATGAATCCACGCGCATGATAAAAACTCAATTCATGGCGTTATGGGACGGCTTGCTTACCGAGGACAGTACCCGAATTCTCGTCGTTGGCGCAACAAATCGACCGGAAGATTTAGATCAAGCTATTTTACGAAGGCTGCCGTTTAAAGTGGGTCTATTGTGCAACGTCTGTAACGAACTAATAATACTTTTTTGCTTGAAAATCTGTTTCATCTCACCTAACCGCATAGCAAAGCGTATAACAAGTCTAATTACTTTGATTTGAGGTTTTTGTTCTCTCTCACGCATGACATTCGACCGTTTGTTTGTAACTGCCGGCTGTAATCACCATGTCTTTCACTGTTTGAACACTGGTTTATCCGGTCCTCGTGTACATATTTTTATATGCATAAATACATGTACACGTGTAGCTCAAATGCTTGCCAACAAGGTGTAGGCACCTTAATATGGAATGTTTGAACGTTTGCTTAATTATGTTTGGTAGTTTGTTCCTCCGTTTTTTCTTTCTTCCTAACTTGGGATTGCTCTTTTGTGAATCCATTTGAATAATATGCAATTCGGAATACCGGATGAGAAATTCAAAGACCTTTTGTTGGTTTGCACGCAAGACGTTCCGTTTCAGTTCGATGGGAAAATCTACCGCCGGAAGGACGGCGTTGCAATGGGCTCACCGCTAGGCCAACTGTTGGCTGACATTTTCATGGGCATGATAGATCAAACAAGGCTAACAGGATTGATAGATCAGTACATACTGTATAAACGATTTGTAGACAATATTTTCTGTATCGTTAATAGCAACATTGATACTGACTCCCTGTTATCACTAGCCAACTCAGCTCACAAGGAACTGAAGTTCACTATGGAAGTGGAACAAGATGGAAAGCTGGCTCTCCTTGGTGTTTCAATACTGAAACGACCAGACAGATTGATTCAAAAAGGCATGCATAGGAAGCGGGCGTGGAATGGCCAATATGCCAATTTCCACAGCTTTGTTCCAATGAAACAAACGGAACTTGATACGTTGTCTAGCAAAAGAAATTCACAAAATTTGTACCGAGGACATGGTAGACAATGAGCTCAAGCTTTTATTTGAAACGTTCCGTACTAATGGTTATCTGGACAAATGCCTAGCTCGAAATATGCAACGAAAGGAGCCACAAGAGCGTGAGTTTTCTGTTGGTCGGAAAGCCGTTTATGTGAACTCACCTTACAGGGTGAATTGCCAAGTGTATCGTTGACCAGGAGGCTCGACACAACCCTGATGAGAACGTTCCATGCTGCACGACTAAGGCTAACGTTCTTCTCTAAGTCAGCTGTACGCCTTCATCTCAAAGACGCAGTGCCCAGTAGTGCTACCTCGTCTGGTATCTATTCATTCGCTTGTTCCCGTGAAGCAGCTTACATTGGTCGTACAACAGGAAACTCGTCAGAGAGAATACGCGAACACCATCCAACCTGACTGACGACCGAACAACAACGAAGGAGTTCCAATGCAATTTCGGTCCACCTAGGCGACACGCGTCACACAGTCGATGTGGATATCGCATTCAAACCCATCTACTGTGTCACACGTGTTCACACCAGAGGTGTATGATTTCGTATCTGGGCTGCTACGAAGGCGATCGGGCTCTGGCTGCGAAACCCTAATCTGTGTGCACAGAAGTCTTGTTGAAGCACTGAAGTAACCCTGGCCTGTCGTCGTTTGAACACTTGACCCGGTGCCATGTCCGTATTGCTCAAACGACTCTAGATTCACACTGTGTTAGATTTCACGAAATCCCGACTTGACAAATTATTTCGTATTTATTGTGTTGTATTGGGTCTGGAGATGGCGAGGCCTAGTTAATCAAGGAACTTAACGAAATGGAAGCCACATTTGTGTCAGAGAACACTAGTAGACTCTTCAAGCTTGTCTGTGATACTGGTCCCAGGCTACTGTTTGCCAGTGAAGCTATCAGCTAGGCACGTTCATCCACAATAAATCTACATGAATAAACCACTGAGCAGAACACTTTGAGGGCTAGTTGGGTTGGCCTCCTACCTTTACTGTGTTGTCACCACAAACTCGTAATGTAGCACCCTGGTCGGTCGATTGAGAACCGCTCATTAAAACTGAGGTCCACAATTCAATTTCGAATCACAAATGTAATAAGGCTGCTAGCTCAGGTGACCTCGTGCCCGTACATTCCAAAGAAGGTGCGGAGACGTTAGTGGGCGGGGGGCTTCGACTCAGGTGTTTCAACATACGCGGACGACGGATTACATCGCTGTGTGCTGGGGTCACTCGATAGTAGATCCCATATTCAGTAAAGGAGTCCGTGACTCTCAGGAAAACCGTAGAGAAATTAGCTTGATCCCAGTCATCAACGGGGTTATGGCATACATTATGTTTGGTCAACTCACTGCAGCTGGAGAGGCGGGCATGAGGGAAGAACAGGTAGGGTTCCACCCTGAGCGGGGGACGTGTAGATCACACTTAATCTCCGTCAAATTCTAGGGGCAGCGTCATATGTACCGCCGGCCAACAGTTGTCGTATTTCTCGATTATGAAGATGCTGTCGACTCAGTGGATCAACCTATAATTTTAGAGTCGCTTAAACACAGAGGTATGCCAAACAATCATGTGAACACTGTCGGTGCTTTATTCCCATAATTCAGCTCAATTTGGAGTTCACGATGTACTGTCTGACAGTTTAAGCACCAGGAGCGGCCTACGTCAAGACTGTCCACTTTCACCATTGTTGTTTACTTTTGTCATAGATGAATTAACGGAGGACTGTCTACGGCATTCACAAGATGCCGGCGAGGTCCTCCTACCTGGTGGAAGACTGATTGATTCTGGTTTTGTTGATATCAAGTTTTTGCTGTTTGACAACTTCCAAGCAGCACAAAGTGCTAAACGTTATGTTCACTGTGCTATGTTATTCAGAGTGCGCTTTGTAGCCTCAAAATGCATCGTGATTCTGTAAGGTTTTTGTGTTTATGTAGAAAATGAAACCCTGGAGGTTGTTCATTGGTCTCGTGTTTGGGCACATCAACTGCGGTGAAGGTTTAGGGATTCAGATAGAAGCGTATTCGCTTATCTGTGACACCTCTGACAACTGAGCGACGTCTCCTTGAAGCTCAACGGTGGTGTGTATAAAGCGATTTTCAGGACTGGGTTACTTTACATCTGCGAAGCTTGGCCGGTCAGGGTAGAAGAAATGAACCGTCCTCGGCATTTAACTACCAATATCTGCCTTCCATCGCTCTCATCGGGTAGCACCAGTGAGTAAGCAACGAAGAGGTTAGGAAGCAGATATTTGAAAATGATTGTCGGACGAGATCTTTTGTTCAGTGGTTACATTTACGCAGCCTTAGATGGTTAGCCTATGCACTAAGGATGCCAGCTGATCGTCCGGCACGTTGGGCACTCTTTACCGACGTTGCAGCCGACTGGCGTGAGGTGCGAGGTAGACAGGTGATGACCTGTCGTATAGAAAGGAAGTCGTTCGTCACGGTGTTGGGCGCTATAGGTCAGGTCTGTCTCCCGGGCTGGGGCGCTCGCGGCTCACAGAATCGGTGGCTGGAGATGTCAGGTGAGATGGCGGCTAATCAGGCTCAGTGGCATGAATGTTGCCGTTATTTGGCCGAGTTGTCTGTGAATTGAGTGTACTTAATGACCGCGGGGTATTGCAAGCCGTAAGGAAGCTGTCTTGTTGTTGATGCCGTGTTTTCACTTGTTGCATGGTTGTTTGTTAGCAGGGTGTATGCACATTCATGTTGGGTTGTTGAATATGGATGTAGTCATTTTTTAGTTAGGTTCTGTTATTTTTTCTTGCTAAGTCTCGCCCTCTCATTGACGGTCGTTGACTCTTAATCGTCAACACGAGTCACTGATACATTGCCGCTTTTGGTGTTTTCAACGTCTGACCTCCATTTACCGTTGTGTTTTCCTGCATATCCAGTTTTTAACTAATTTTGGTTTTCCGTGTCGTCTTTATGTTTCCGTGACCTTTGCTGGATTTGGCTGATGAAGTAACGTATGTAAATGAGGCTGTAGTGGCCGATGTTTTTCTCAGGTGGTTATCACTTCTTTCGTGTGACTTATGTAAGCAATCGTTCTCGATCGGAGGTACGTCTAGGTTAATTCTGAAGGCCTATCTGCGTTCACTATCACCACGGGTCCGTAATTGTTATATGTCGCGTGCCGTTCTGTTTTAATCCATTGTCACTGCTTTCGCGTTTCTACTTCTTTGTGTTATGTATAAAGCGACGTACTTTTGTTTCTGTTTGTTGTATCACCTGAATGATCACCTCTATTTTGGTGGTTGAGGGCCGTGGGTCAGCTGAATACTGAGAGTTCTGTGAAATTGGGCAGCATACCCATAATAGCTGTGTGTTTTAATATCGCAATAAGGATTTTCCACCTTCTTTTCATCAGCCCGAAACTTACTAGTCAGTTTGGTGTGCTCAATCTGCGTATGCCGCACGCTGCGGACACCTGTGTTGTCATGTGACTCAGGAAAGCACGTGGTAGAAAATACCATTCTGGTGTGCAGATCAACCTGACTCCTTTCTGTTATACACCACCGTGAGGAAAGACGCTTAAACCACACTCTTTTGTGTCAGGTATATCGGGTTTATATATTTCATTTTCTCTACTCATTTCTCGAGATATTTATAACCGGGTGGTCGTGTGCTCATATTTCAGTCATTTCTTAGAGTTGCGTTTTCGCCTCACATGGGGTCGTAATGATGAGCAGTCGGCGACTCCGGCAACTGGGAACAGATATCTGAGTCAAAACCCACCTGCGTCCCCACACCACTGCATGCGGCTTGCATTAAAGCACGCTGTTCGCAAGGAAGTCATAAGGCGACTTGCTGTGTTTCGCCATCGGTGCCCCCGTCAATTGACCCATGTCAAGTGGACTGATCGCGTGCGAAACAGAGTCGTTTGTTGGCACATAGTCCGGAACGCTCAGGATGCGCGATCGATTGGTCAAGTAATCGCGTCGCACCGTCTAAGTTGGCTGGATCACATACTCCGCACGCCATCTGAGCGTTTACCGTACCGGGCATTATATACTGAGTCCACCAACAGTTGGGTAAAACCGCATGGAGGTCAAGCAACAATGTGGCTACGATACATGATTGTTCCATTGAGCAAAGTGGGAAGGCGTTGTCTGCCTGGCTGGGGTCATCGTGATCACTCAGACTGCTAGTTGGAAACGCTATTCGGGATGACAGTATGTTGCAGTCTATGGCGTATCTGCATCCACACCATTTGTAGTTCTCCCGACTATTCCTCTTTCATTACTATCATTACTGTCACTTCAACTTTTTCAGCAATACTCATTCTTTTTGAATGTTCTACGTCACTCTTGCGGTGGGCGGCGGTTCGAACCACATTTCCTTCTGATAAGGCTTATGACCGTTATGATGATGTTGATGATAATGAAAAGCTTATGTTTCCGCTCACACAACCCTTGTCCGACGAAACAGGATCGGAAGGCGTGTGCATGAGATTAATGTGGCACAGCCAGCCCATGCTAGTTAGCAGGTTCGTAGGCTAATGTGAAAATGGGGTCTCTATCTCTCGGGAAGAAAAACATGAGAGACTGTCCTACGATGGCATTTGGGGTTTAAAGACAAGCAGATATTCAGAAAGTGAACTGAGAACAAACGGAACGGAAGATATGAGCTATAAAGAGAGTTTAAATGGGTGCGTACAAAAATGGTTGTGAGCCTAAGTGTATGATATTCTTATTGGGGTCAGCGTTCGCTTCAGGGGTGACGAGAAATATTCCAAAAGAAGTTATTTAATCGAAAAATAGATTAAGCAGTATAGCTGGTAATAATGTTGAAATAAGCGCGGATGTGCGAGCGATGTGATGCTATCCCAAACCTGCCACCTAAGAGACACTCATCCGCACCGTGGCGTCCGACCTGGGCGTTCATGTCTACGGTCATAATGACCATATCAGGTGTCCTTGACACCGATGTCACTACAGTCAGTTGGAGCGTAAAGAGACAAAATGACAAGATTTCTGGCATTTTTGCGTCTAAACTTGTTCTTAGTGAAACCTGCAAAGCAGACGACACAAATTTTACTGGCAACAGAAATCCAATGTACCAGTGGGACTGCGGCCGTCATGCTGAGGACTATACTTGCTCCAAATTGACCAGTATAGGTGGCCGTGGAGTTACCCGAAGTGTATAATCAATATCGGGTAGACAATGCGAGTGCTCTTAGTTCCATACGTTGATTTTTGTCTTGGATCCTAGTCTCTGAAACGTAACAGATATCCACCTCCAACGAGTCTAACGTTCTTGCAAAGCGGCCTGCTGATCTATTTTGGAGTGCGAACCTTGGAAGCACCCTCTTAATTGTTATTCTAAATCTAAACAGTGGACAACAGGGTCTTGACGCTGGATAGTGAGATATGGAACTTATCTACTCAGTGTTACCGTGATTAGCTATATTTGTTTCGAGACTTGTAGAGCAATCGGTAGAAGTGGGAGTCAGGAGGGTCCTGAGAGTTAAATTTGATAGGATGTTGAGGAGGGGAGGTCAGGAGTAGCGTGTTTTCGCCTGTCCATCCTGCTGTATGCAGTAGATAGCACGATCCGATATACACTGTAAGACGGCCGATGCAGTGTGGAACTGTTAATGTTTTAAATGGTCATGGTTGTATGCGGGTTGAGTACTGCCGGGACGCCCAGACCTAGACAGGAGAACGATTAGGTTTTTCAACGAAAGTCTTTGGCTCAAAAGCCTGTACCTCAAGGCAGCGGGTGGGTTGTAGTTCACCAGAACTCGTACTTTTCCGGAAAAAGATGCCAACTTTCTCCTAACCCCCAACCTGGAAGACCAGGAGACTGGTTAGTTAGACCTCTATCTATTGACCTGTCTAGTATGAGTCACTCTGTCGGTGTGGTCGTCACACCGTCCACTGTAGTCCAGCAGGTCTTTGAGATGCGCAGGCCGACACACCGCGTCAAGGTCCAGTCTCTTTGTGACGTCGTCGCACGTCTTTGTTACACTCGGCGCTCTCCTCCAAATCAGGCTTGGTCTCAGACAGACCACATAGCCGTTATTTATTGGTGACGGGATTCCATTCAGGAATGCCTTCTTATTAGAGCACATAGTAGGATTCAGGTCATGCGTTGGTACGTTTCCATTCAATTCTTACTTTTGCTTGACAAAGACCCCATCAACAATAACGGCTGGCTGTTGAGAAACGGGTGATACCGTCGACAAAACATAAATTCTACAGCAGCTTAGAAAGCAGCCTTAACAGTTCTTACGTCGGAGTTCCTAGTAGCTGCTGAACCCAAGTCTCTCAGGCCATTCATGACGCAAGTACTGCGACATGCGGTAAACATGGAGTCTCGGAGAAATTCCTGGAATTGTTAGATGTCAGACGGAACATTCTTTCTGGCAGTTCACATAACAGGTTTCGGAGAGAAATCCGTAGGAAGCTTAAGCGCAGCCCAATGTTTGATCGCGAGGCCTAGTTAATCAAGGAATTTAACGAAATGGAAGCCACCTTTGTGTCAGAGAACACTAGTAGACTCTTCAAGCTTGTCTGTGATACTGGTCCCAGGCTACTGTTTGCCAGTGAAGCTATCAGCTAGGCACGTTCATCCACAATAAATCTACATGAATAAACCACTGAGCAGAACACTTTGAGGGCTAGTTGGGTTGGCCTCCTACCTTTACTGTGTTGTCACCACAAACTCGTAATGTAGCACCCTGGTCGGTCGATTGAGAACCGCTCATTAAAACTGAGGTCCACAATTCAATTTCGAATCACAAATGTAATAAGGCTGCTAGCTCAGGTGACCTCGTGCCCGTACATTCCAAAGAAGGTGCGGAGACGTTAGTGGGCGGGGGGCTTCGACTCAGGTGTTTCAACATACGCGGACGACGGATTACATCGCTGTGTGCTGGGGTCACTCGATAGTAGATCCCATATTCAGTAAAGGAGTCCGTGACTCTCAGGAAAACCGTAGAGAAATTAGCTTGATCCCAGTCATCAACGGGGTTATGGCATACATTATGTTTGGTCAACTCACTGCAGCTGGAGAGGCGGGCATGAGGGAAGAACAGGTAGGGTTCCACCCTGAGCGGGGGACGTGTAGATCACACTTAATCTCCGTCAAATTCTAGGGGCAGCGTCATATGTACCGCCGGCCAACAGTTGTCGTATTTCTCGATTATGAAGATGCTGTCGACTCAGTGGATCGACCTATAATTTTAGAGTCGCTTAAACACAGAGGTATGCCAAACAATCATGTGAACACTGTCGGTGCTTTATTCCCATAATTCAGCTCAATTTGGAGTTTACGATGTACTGTCTGACAGTTTAAGCACCAGGAGCGGCCTACGTCAAGACTGTCCACTTTCACCATTGTTGTTTACTTTTGTCATAGATGAATTAACGGAGGACTGTCTACGGCATTCACAAGATGCCGGCGAGGTCCTCCTACCTGGTGGAAGACTGATTGATTCTGGTTTTGTTGATATCAAGTTTTTGCTGTTTGACAACTTCCAAGCAGCACAAAGTGCTAAACGTTATGTTCACTGTGCTATGTTATTCAGAGTGCGCTTTGTAGCCTCAAAATGCATCGTGATTCTGTAAGGTTTTTGTGTTTATGTAGAAAATGAAACCCTGGAGGTTGTTCATTGGTCTCGTGTTTGGGCACATCAACTGCGGTGAAGGTTTAGGGATTCAGATAGAAGCGTATTCGCTTATCTGTGACACCTCTGACAACTGAGCGACGTCTCCTTGAAGCTCAACGGTGGTGTGTATAAAGCGATTTTCAGGACTGGGTTACTTTACATCTGCGAAGCTTGGCCGGTCAGGGTAGAAGAAATGAACCGTCCTCGGCATTTAACTACCAATATCTGCCTTCCATCGCTCTCATCGGGTAGCACCAGTGAGTAAGCAACGAAGAGGTTAGGAAGCAGATATTTGAAAATGATTGTCGGACGAGATCTTTTGTTCAGTGGTTACATTTACGCAGCCTTAGATGGTTAGCCTATGCACTAAGGATGCCAGCTGATCGTCCGGCACGTTGGGCACTCTTTACCGACGTTGCAGCCGACTGGCGTGAGGTGCGAGGTAGACAGGTGATGACCTGTCGTATAGAAAGGAAGTCGTTCGTCACGGTGTTGGGCGCTATAGGTCAGGTCTGTCTCCCGGGCTGGGGCGCTCGCGGCTCACAGAATCGGTGGCTGGAGATGTCAGGTGAGATGGCGGCTAATCAGGCTCAGTGGCATGAATGTTGCCGTTATTTGGCCGTTAGGAAGCTGTCATGTTGATGCCGTGTTTTTACTTGTTGCATGGCTGTGTGGTTGCATTTCATGCTAATATTGTCAACATAAACGTAGCTGTTCCTTATAGTTTCGTCCCTCCCTCTGTTCTTCTCTTTTTTTCCTGTCCGTAATTTGTTTTGTTTTCATAGTTGTGTGGTGGTTAAGCATCTTCGAGAATTGCCGATGTGTTGCTGTGTGTGGTGTTAATAGTGTTGGTGCTGGATGGCGTGTCCGACCGCGGAGTTGAGTTATCAGGATATTCATAGATTTTCATGTGCTACATATTTTATTTGCACAGCGAGGCTGTTAATACGTTCGTATTTGTTGATCATGTGGCTGTCTGACAGTCCCTTGGTTCTGTCCAACCGCTGGCAGTCTCAGTAATTCTCGATGCGGTAAGCGCTGAGCGATTGTGCGAGCCAGTTTGTCCAGCCAGCGTAGGCCATACTTCTCGAGTATGTCAGTTGCCTCAATTTGACACATCTGTCGCATTGAGGATGTAGTTTTCTGCCTGTATTGCGCACAATCCATCATGGGTGTTCGTCCAGGCTTAGTGATTCCCTTATGCTTAGTATACCAGCAATGATGTATCAACCAAACCATTCACCCCACATGTAAGCTGGTTGGAGTGCAACTTCCGGCCCGGACTACCATATAGTATATTGATTGGCTTCAATCGAACAGCGAAATTCGCGTAGTGTACTGCTTTTTTCAAGTCGTGCTTGGTAATCTGAATGACGGATGTTGTGAGCAATCTTTATCGATGTCCAGCCGCCTAATATCTTATTTTAACTGGAAACTCAAATCGTTCCTTTCAAACAACCTGTCGAACTAAAAATTCTGGAATTTCAACGCGGTTGCATCCCTATCTGTTCATACGTTCACTTGAGTTCAGTTGTTTGCTGTTTTATCAGAATGTTACTTTCGTCAATGGGGAACATTCGATAAAAGTACTGTTCAAACCTACTCCCGCTAGCTCAAATGGCCGACCACACATGTAATGAAGGGTATATCAAGTTGAACATCACTCACATTTGTTCGCAGCGTTCGCATT
>QNGE01002676.1:6377-21074 GCA_008508345.1 Paragonimus westermani
AGTTGGAGCATAAGCAGACACAACGAAAAGATTTCTGACGGTTTTGCGTCTAGAACTGACCCTAACAGAACCTGCCAAGCGGACGGCACAAAGTCTGCTATTAACAGGAATCCAATCTATCAATGCGGTTGCGGCCGTCGTGCTGAGGACTATACCTACTCCCGCTTGACCGACGACGGCGGCCGGAGAGTCACCTGAAGTGTATAACCAGTATCGGGTATAAAGTGCAGGTGCTGTTAATTCCATACGTTGACTACTGTCATGGATTCTAGTCTCTGAGATACAGCAAACATCAATATGTAGCGAGTCGAATGTTCGTGCGAGAGCAGCCTGTTGACCTATCTGTTTTAAACTACTGACGTTGAAGGCACCTATATTAATTTGCGTTCTAGTTCATAGCACAGGACGAGGGAGGTCTGAGACTGAGTGGCGAGAGCTGGGACCTATCGGCACGGTGTTACTACGATTAATTGTATCTGCTGGGTGACCTGCAGAGAAGTTATGCTACCCCAGAAAAAGCAACCAGAATGTCCCTGTGAGCGACTGAATCAAACGCTCATTAGGCTTTAGTCTGGACGATCGATATATCGATGGTCCACTTATAGGTGGACTAATATCAGGAAGCAATGAGAAGTTACGCATTTAATGGTACTGTCATATCTACCATTTTCGAACCAAATGGTAAAAGTTGTCGCGAAGTCTCTTGGAACTATTCACCTTGGCCACACTACTTTTACCAGAACGAAAACACACCGTCTGTAACTTTCCACGCAATGTACATGCACATTCCGCAGCTGAAATTTACCTGCAGGAAATGAATGCTGTCGTCGGTATACCGTTAATATGTGAGTTTGGATTTTCATCTGAATGAAAGTAGACGGAGTGTTCAGGGAAGTGTGAAATATGCCTATTGTGCTTTGGGAAATATTTTTGTTTTAATGCGTGAAAGATTCTTTTATCAAGGACGCTAAGAAATTGCGCTAATTTAAATTCGAAATAGGTTGGCGAGATAGCTGAAATTTTGCAAATCAGTACATAGAATGAGTTAGCAACGAATGGTTACTGAACGTACACCATGTGAGTTGTAGATCATTTTCCGTGAACTTGTGCGTTCGATATTTTGTGAAATAGATGCCAACAGTTGATAAGTTCGAGTGTTTATGGGCATCCCCACGTGTAGCTTGAACCCAGTCAATTTTGAAGACGCCGTGGGCAGGTAGATAAGACTGCAGCTGGTGACTTACAAACATAGTGCGGACGCAAGTCGGCGTGATCTGCTTGCCGTGTATGCTGCTCAATGCAATCGGGCGTAAGCCGCTTTGGAATTATGGTAACAAAGAGATCGGCAAGTTCGCGCATTTGCATGACCTCCAAGAAGATGGAATTTCATTTGCTTTCCAAAAAGGGAAAAGTTGTTAACCGTGAAGTGAAGCAGTATACCACATGAAGCTTTCTGGGGTGACTCGCTCGACGGTCAGCCTACGTGCGCCCTACAATCACAACGCCAAGACGTGAAAATGGTACTGAATTGTCGGAATACGTTTACTATATGTACATGTTACTATTACCTGGGATATTCCGTCCGACTTCCCGAAGACTCCTTGCTTTCGGTTCCGCTTCAGTGGAAGTCCTCTTCTTGCCGTGGATGCTGGTCCGAAGTTATACGGTATGTAACATAGTAGGTGGGGGTATCGCTTACCGTTACCAGTGACGTTCGTGTAGTCATTTGCCAAAACTTTCATTCGGATCCGCTTGCGTGTGGGTCAACGCGGAACTCATATTCAAAGGTGTCATCAATGAGTAGTGGCGCTGTACGCGGTGTTTGTTTGTGTTTCAACGTCGGAGGTGGCACAGTGTTTGAGGTTGATGCAGCTGAACCAGCTTAGTTGATGAAATCATAACTTACCTGACGAGGGGGTTGTAATTGCTCTGCGCAGAAGGGGCAGCGTGATATATCAGCATTACTCATGCACTCCACGTGGAAAATTAGCTGGTCCTTATCCCACCGATAACCATTCTTATTAAAGGGGTTACCACAATGTCCACATTTGAACATTCTCCTTCCACCTTGGCTGTTTTGCATTCCAGGATGAAAGAGAGGGGAAATTTGTGTGTGGTAAAGCCGTCTTAGCTGTCTCAGTGGACTGGTGCGTGAAAGCTATGATAGCCTTGAAAACGCGGCTTCCTGTCCTGAGGTTTACATCGTGCAGCTTGGCTAACCCGTGATGCAAAATTTTGTAATCCGGTTGAAATGCATCACTGCCAGCGACCGCGACCACTCGGTGGAACATACCACTTTCGAGAAAATTGTATTCAGCAAGCCATCGTCGATGGATTGGGAAGCGATTCAGTGCAAATGCGGCCACAGTTAACAACAACGTACTGTATGGATAGAAGTGCTTTTTGAATACGGACAGCGTATGAATACATGGTAACTAATGGCCGTGGCTAGGTGATCTCTGGGATGACTGTTCTTCACTAGTCGCTCATTCGCATTCTCCGGACGGCTGTTTGTTCGAGTTCCGAAGTGAACAACATCCGACTATGCATGGATGGCCCACTGTGGCTTGATATATAGTCAATTGAACAAAAGGTAGTTCACAAAGCTAGGGTGTGTTCACCGGATTATTGCAACATCCCGATTGAACCTTTAAAATGAACAAACAAAGGTGACCACTCACTCTTCAGAGTTGTTGCAAGTAGCCATGCGATGAAACAAATATCGGTTTCTGAATGACTTCGTCTGAATGAGAATTACAGGGTTTATTACATCAACTCACATGTTTCCCCACAGCATCCCGAACATGGAAGTAACACAACATAATGTCGCACCCAAAGACTACTCGTGCTGCTCTCATTTGGGCCGCCATTTTATCCATCACAAACGTTCTGACACGTATGTGTTCCCCCATCACCTCCCGGAATATTTCGAACAAATGATGCAGGGATGCGCATTTCTTACTTCGTACATAGGCATTCATCAGGGGTCGTCCATGACTCACGCCATCTCTAACCAGAGCACTGTTATAGCTTCAGGCTACAGCGGCGAATGTGGAGTGGTAAGGAATTTACTTGGGGTGGTTGGTCCCACGAGTGGCATCGACGTTTTTCACACCAGGGAACCGTCTGAATAACTGAACTTGCTCTCTGCGTGCGACACATATGTGCGAGTACTAATTATTGTCATCCCTGATGACATGCAGCAAGCCGTGTTCCTCTATATGATGCAGTAGTTGTGGCAGATTCTCTGCTTCGCTGGTGCACACTAATCCACTTGCTTATTGCTGGCGGTTTCAACCGATG
Organism: Paragonimus westermani; assembly: GCA_008508345.1. Lineage (NCBI taxonomy): Eukaryota > Metazoa > Platyhelminthes > Trematoda > Plagiorchiida > Troglotrematidae > Paragonimus > Paragonimus westermani. The sequence goes on from QNGE01002676.1 coordinate 9,681, forward strand.
ACGCGTGTTGCAAATATCCATGGTAGTTATACATTGCCGTAAACCTCCGCAGTATACCGCTTCAACTCAGCAGTTGGCGTGTTTTACTCGGAAAGATGTTTCGAGTCGTTCACTCCACTTTTTGTGAGCCGATGAATCCTTGTAGGTGCATCATACTGCGAGGCAGTTAGGTCGTAGTTGTACTCCAATGTGAGAAAGCTAAAAACCAACCCGGTGTTTCTCTTAACCATGTTGAAGCGTGAATGAAAGCATGGATTTCGGGAACCACGCAATCGGAAGTATGTGAACCTAACTCACTAAACACGTCGCAGTACATGGCTTTCGCTCTTGCGTCGCTCGTATTATATACAGCGGAACGCCATCTACCATGTAAACTCAACGGTAATCACACTAACGTGATCAGATTTCAAGCGTCCACTGCCTGATTTCTTGCTTGAATCACTCACGTACAGAACACTGTAACCCTTCATGTACCTATCTAAGCAACTTTTGAACTCGCTGAAGCTAACGAATTCGCGATTCTCAAAATTATCTTTAAAGCCCTGTAAATTATGCATAACCTAAAACGGAATATAGGGTAACATCGGTCAAATACTAATCACACGTGAAAAGATTATCCAAAGCATGCAGCATTCACACCGTCACAACACCTACAAACATCAACTTAGATTTCGGCGTCTGATGGTCGACCGAAACAAAAGTTATTAAATCTCGTGATGCTTTCCGCCATGGGAATCAATGATTTTCAAATTCCTGGTCGACACCAAGGGAATATCGCCCGGTATTCAATGGTTTCTCATTTTGTTGCCGTCAAACCGCAGATTTCACTTCCTACGCATAATTTCCATCCATTCCGCATTGCAAGTAGCTGGCTGTTTCAAAACCGCGACTACAGAACAGTGGTCACGTACTGTAACCAAACAAGAATCAGCCAGCAGCAACTAGTTTTTAAGTATGTACTCCGAGTCATCCGCATCCTTCCCATTCGTAAAGTTGCAAACGGTAGGGCCGAAATTACGTTGCTAATGAAGTTGTTGAGCGTCCTGCGTAGGCCAACTGAAAAAACTCAAATGGCGGTTGACCGTCCTAGTGTGTTTCTAGGGGAGTTGCAGTTTGTACGATACCTCCAAATCCCACGGTTGTGCATTGTGATACTACTGGCATGTTTCTCAACACGTCCGTGAGAAACGCGCTCCAAAGAGCATGATCAATACACGCGTTGTGAAGACATACACGCAAATGCATGCCAAAATAATTGTGCAATAAGCCACTTATGTAAATAACGCAGAAACGCAGACATAACAGAGGAGAAAAATCCCAGTTTGGGCAGAAAAATTTGACACACACGCTTCTAAAATGAAAGTTATCAAAACCTCCAAAATTCGATAAAGATGTTGAGTAGTTGCATCAGTTTCCAGTTCATGTGGTGATAACTATCCTAATGGTCAGGGTCATGTAAGTACGAGGTGGCTTTGGGATGAAGGAATTTGGACCGTCGAAGAAATTTTCCATTATTCGATTTAAATAGTAACGTGGAAATATGTGAGAGGATTCCTCGGAATGTGAGGAGATAGAAAAGCACAAAAATTTGAGGAGAACTAAATGAGTCTCTCGGTTTCATTTCTTCAATTGCTCATAAACGATGGGATTTCACAGACCTCGCGAATTGTCCACCCAATACGGGATACAGCCTGTGCAGATGTGGTTGCAGGTGGTGTGAATTTTGTCGAGGTCTGTTGCGTTATTGCGAGATTGCTGGGCTTTGATCGATGTTAAAAGGTGGCCCTACGCTTTGCTGTTTTCCCTAAATGAGGTACGTTACTCATCTCTGTTCTCACACCGTCTATTTCCACAGTTTTCCTTATCCCTTTTTAGTCCAAGCCCTATAAACTTCTAAATGCCGAAATTAGACATTTATCTCTGGTGTTTTTCCTTGAGTAACTTGTAAATTCCATCGTTTTTCGATGCACGAACAGTCGTTTCGCTCTGACCCAAACAATGACCATTTGTTTGTGTGAGCTGAACCCGTTTTATCGTTCACCATTGTTGATCGGTGCCTGGTTGTCGATTTGTTGTACAGACACTTTCTTTCTTTGACTTGTGAGGAGTTTTGCATTTGGGGTGAGAGACTCAATTTTCTTGTACATTGATTCAATTAGTACCGTGTTAAAACCAGCAGTTACGAGCGCCTTCTCGTTTACCGTTTCGGGGATAGATTATATCTGTCTGATTATATCTGTCTGTATTGAGAGGCGTTTACAGGATAAACAGATCACGTGTAACTCGAAGTGAACTCGAATCGTTAGCGGACGATTCAATATTATTCAAATTCCTCAGCATCTTGCCGTGGCTTCTGGCGCCGTAACACGACGAGTAAGAACGCCGCCCAGTAGTGGAATTCGGGCATTCTACAAGAATGACCAATTCGGACATTGTGGAAGGTTTCACCGGTCCTAACCAACATGGCGTCATTAAGGCTGATTCTGCCATCCGGGTCCAGCGTTTTGCCAACGGAGAATCATGCAATTTCTTACCAATCAAGACTTCTACAATGTTACGTGAACGATTCCCCTTTCCAAAAGAGAATCATTTGGATACCCATAAATACGGTAATGTCCCCTTTTCTGTTAATCCGAATTCTTTAATGTTAACGAACGATTATCTCATGCCAAATGTTTTAAGTATTTCTGAAAACTTTCTTAATGGTAGGGTCTTACCTGAACCGGGTGCTGTTGATCATGATTGCTGCTTGTTTGGGGCCCCTAGAACTAAGCAGGGATACGGCCAAGGGGTAGCAATATGGACGGTGGTATCCCTACCGAAGAAGATAGAGTGTGTGTCCAAATCCAGCGCTGTTTTGTTCGTTTTGCCTAATCGTGCTCTGACGAATGATTGTAATGAAGTATCTGACGATCCGTTAGAAGGAGAGCTGATCTTAAAGGCAGAGGAGCTGGAACTAAGACGTAAAGTGCGCGAACTCCACAAAAGAGGGGGTAGGGTCGCGAAATCTGCGTCCGTCCCGACAGCCGGTACAATGTGTAGTACGCCATATCACCCTGGTCAATCAAGGGCCTCCGAAACAAACCCCTTTTGTTTAGACCCTGTCGAGTCGTTAGAGAGGGCTCTCAAACCTTTGGTTCTTGGAGCCAATCTTTCGAAAATTGAGGTGGATAGTTTCGATGGGTCCCCGAATGAGTACTTTAGCTTTCTGAGAAATTTTGAAGGTAAAGTGGTAGAGAAGTTAGTTGACGAAGAATCGAAGTTTTCACATTTGTTGCATTATTGTCGTGATAGGTCGAAAGAGTTAATTAAGCACTCTTGCCAAAGGAGGTGGGTTTTACAAAGGCTATGAGGATTTCGCATTAGCAGTTTGGCCGCTGACATGATATTAAGCAAGTGGTAAGTAAGGGGGTTTTCATAGGTCCTAGATTAGTCGTTGGCGACGTCGATGGCTTACGTGGGCTAGCCAGCCAAATGAAAGGCTGTCAGACGATGTTAATGCAGCTAGATTACGGTGCAGAGCTAAACTGCACAACACATCTCATCAAAGCTGTTGATCGATTGCCTCATCATCCTCAGGAAAGCTGGGCAGATGTTGCCGAGAACATAACTGAGTGCGGAGGGGGAGGAACCTGATTTTAGCGAGTTGTTACGTTTTTTGGAGAAAAGGGTGGCTGTCAGTGCTAGTCAGTATGATCAATCGGCTGATGGATCAGAAAGCAGTTCGAGTGACTCACCATCTTCTGGACCTTCTGGAATCAGACACTCGAGGTGCAGCGTCGAACTAGGTGTGTCTTATGAGAAGGTGAACTTGAAGTGTCCGGTTTGCAAGGACAATCACGATATATCCGACTGTGGACGGTTCATCGGTCAGTCGTTGAGGCAACGCAAAGCAGTGCTGAAGAACACCGGACGCAGTTTTTTTGCCTGAAAGCGAACCATGTGACCGAGTCTTGTAGGGTACAGATACGAGGTGCGGTACTGAGTTGTGGCCGACGCCGTCAAACTTTGGTCCATGAGGATAAGCCCGCACTGGATAAGAAGGGGAAGCCAAGGTCATCCCTATGCGGTGCTACGTCCAATGTGAACGGCGTGTCTCTAGGATTCGTCCCAATCAGGTTGGTTGGCCCGAAAGCGTCGGTGACAACATATGCCTTTCTGGATAACGGGTCTGACGCTACATTGCTCAATGAGTCTATTGCAAGGACAATTGGTTTGCAGGGACAGCCCTTCCAAGTGATGTTTCGTACTCTAAACGGAACTTCCGCAAAATCATGCAATAAGGTGCCAGTTGAGTTTTATTCAGTGTATACAGTGAAACAGTTGCTGCCGACTCAGGCTGACGTTGTCCACCAATCAGAAGTAGATAGATGGACTCACCTGAAGGGTGTTTCTTTCAAGAGTTTAGCTAGAACCGGCGTGGGGATTTTGATAAGATGCGATGTCCTCGAAGCACACTGGGTGCTGGAGCAGAGACTGGACAGCATCAATGAGCCTTGCGCGAGTAAGACCATTTTCGGTTGGAACCTCCAAGGGCCATGTCGCACCGAAGCCTTGAATGAACACCGTGTGAACCTCATTGGAGCACGTCCGGTATCGTTAGATGATCCGATCCAAAGGATGAATGGGTTGGACTACACAGGCGGATGGACAAAGAGCCTTCTGTGGAGGACAAGCGAGCATTGATTATGACTGAGAGCAGTGTAATACCCAGGCATGGTCACTTTGCGATAGGTTTGCCGTGGAGATAAGATAGATGGGTGCTGCACAACAATAAGAAGATAAAGGCAGCCGTTCTATCGTCCAATTTGATGTACTCCCTTATTCGTGAGTTGATTATAATGCTACGGGAGGATTTTACAATAGTGTTGCAATACCTGCAGAACATATCATAACGTTTGGCAACTTTCGTTACCAGTCGTGTAGGACTCATCCATGACCTTGCTTCTGTCTCAAGTGGAGGCGTGTGCCTTCAGAATTAAATTCGGTCGACGTGGCGTCTGGGGGAGTGTAACATGCCTTGACCAAGTAGATGAACCTCCGGTTACGGGGTCCCAGCTTTCTGTTGAACTCAGAAGAACAGTATCAGAAAATACCGACCTTGTGCGTGTTAAAGGAGGATCCCAAGATTAGGCGCACTCATGCGATTACCACGAAATCGAAACTTGATTTTATACTGTATCAACTGTACCAAGGTACTCTAGTTGGACTAAGTTACTGCAGGCCATAGCTTGGTTATCACGTTACGTTAACTTTGTGTCCATGGTGATATCCGCTGGACATGACACGTCGATAAAGGTAGGAACCTTTCGTACGTGCAAAATCAATGCCTTTTGTCTCAAACTAGGAAACCTCGTGCAAGAGCTCGCGTTTTCCAAGGAACTCGGGGTTCTGAGGCGGTCCATCGTGAATCCTTGCAAGATGGGTAAACTTGAAAGATTGCTGACAGCGTTGATAGATGGAACACTGCATCTTGGCGGTAGAACCCGACCAGAAAATAGAGAAGGCATGGAGCTAGTGATTATTCATAGTCACGGTTGTATCACAAATCTTTTGATAAGTCACTATCAGGAGTCCGAAGGGCATATAATGCCTTCCATATACTTGCAAGCATAAGAAGGAGGTTTTGGGCTTTAAAAGGTATGGCTGCCGATAAATAAGTGTTAAGTGAGTGCTGTCACTGCAAAAGGGTTTATGCTGAGAAGCGCACTAAAACGATGACGCCAATTTAGTCGATGAGAGCGTCAACGGACGGTTACTCATTCAACCACTGTAGGGTGGATTATTTCGGCCCATTCAGGGTGCCTATAGGAGGAAGCGAGCTCAGACGGTATGGCTGCATATTTATGTTTACCGACTCGAGCCATTAACATCAAAGTGGGCCATTCCATGTCTACGGACTCCTCTCATGGCCCTGATGCGATTTTCGGGAGGGCGCGGCAAGCCAGACGCCATTTACAGTGACAGCGGTTTCAAATTTGTTGGAGCACACGTGGAGCTAAACAGAAGGCTACGACAACTGTACCAGTGCGTGTTGAGAGATGGGCTATCAAATCAGGGAGTTGATCGATGTTTCAATCCTCCGGGTGCAAGACATTGGGGCGCAGCATGAGAAAGAATGATCCGAACCGTAAGACGAGGTCCTTCGTTGGTAACACAACAGCAGGTAATGAATAAAGAGTCACTTACCACCTACATTGTGGAAGTTGAACGAATCGTGAACGATAGGCCACTCCTGGCTGTTTATGATGATCCAGATAGCCTCCAGGTATTTCGTTCTAATGATTTGCTGATGTTGCGCTCGAATGTAGACCTAAGTACAGATGAGGTGACATTGTGTGAACGTTACATGAAGGGCCGGAGACAAGCACAGTACTTATCTAGTGTTTTGGAGACGATAGCGGTAAGAATACCCGACCCAGTCGCAGATTACACCTGTGGTTAAAATCTTCGTGTGTTTGGATCTACGGTGTGATCACCATGGTATTTGTGGTGACAACAGGCATGTACGCCAATTGTCGGTAAGAACTACAGATGGCGTGGCAAAACAGGAAATCATTTAACTTTGTTTTCTAGAAGCGTCTGCAAAGTAACACAAAGGTGCTACGTATGAAACACTAGATGTGGACACCTCCGTCGAACTGGTCGTTACCGCTGTTCATATTGCCACAATCAGTTTGGAAAACCAGCCGGTTTCCAGGGCCTAGTGTTGATTTTGTCGAGGTCTGTTGCGTTATTGCGAGATTGCTGGGCTTTGATCGATGTTAAAAGGTGGCCCTACGCTTTGCTGTTTTCCCTAAATGAGGTACGTTACTCATCTCTGTTCTCACACCGTCTATTTCCACAGTTTTCCTTATCCCTTTTTAGTCCAAGCCCTATAAACTTCTAAATGCCGAAATTAGACATTTATCTCTGGTGTTTTTCCTTGAGTAACTTGTAAATTCCATCGTTTTTCGATGCACGAACAGTCGTTTCGCTCTGACCCAAACAATGACCATTTGTTTGTGTGAGCTGAACCCGTTTTATCGTTCACCATTGTTGATCGGTGCCTGGTTGTCGATTTGTTGTACAGACACTTTCTTTCTTTGACTTGTGAGGAGTTTTGCATTTGGGGTGAGAGACTCAATTTTCTTGTACATTGATTCAATTAGTACCGTGTTAAAACCAGCAGTTACGAGCGCCTTCTCGTTTACCGTTTCGGGGATAGATTATATCTGTCGTTGAATATTGAGAGGCGTTTACAGGATAAACAGATTACGTGTAACTCGGTGTGTATTCGAATCGTTAGCGAACGATTCAATAGTTTTCTCGTGGAAGATGTATCTGTGGAATCAAGAAGAAAAGACGAAGTTATGCGATAAGCGAGAGAACGTTAAATGACCATGTGAACTTGGATGACCAATGGAATATATTTTTCCGGACACCTTTCATATAAAATTCATAACTCTGTATTGCGTTTTGCCTCTTTAGTACCAAATATCATTAAGCAGGGACGCATATATGACGCTAATGGGATGGGGATTTAATAATAAAATAGGAAATGAAGTGAAGAACGACAGTACAGAATCATTTATTCCATGGGAGTCCAAGGCTTACATATAATTGTTTTTGTTCACACAACGCTCGCTTGAGACGACTAATCGCGACCGCCTTAGCAAAACGCAAGAAACGGGATGCAAGAAGGTTTGCTGAGGAGACTATGCTGAGTGTAGTTTGGAGGGTTTTGTGATGATAAAAATTCGGTCACGTGAGAAGTTATCTGGACTATCAAGATTGTTCGGATAATGTATGCCGTCTGACTACTTGTCTGCATATAATATGACCGCGTGGTGCAAACCCGAGCACACATTCTTCGTTAGCTCGCATCTCGATGGCCGGCCTCCTACCTCCATGGTCAGCTCGCTCATTGGTGCCGTTCACAGCACTGTGAGAGACCACATTAATCCTTCGATAAACAGATATTCCGTCTCCATTTTCAACGGTTCTAATGTAGTCTGCACCTGGTGAGTTCGTACCTGGGGTGGGAGACTTAGTTTGCCATGCATTACATCTCTTTGAACAGCTCATGAATGAGGTCCTACCCCAACAACCGCCTTTTTTAAGGATCATGACATGGTTGTGCTACATGGATTTATCTCGAAATAGAAGTCTCAAACGTCTAGTACGGAAGAGTCAGCAGTGCAGTATGACTAGTGGAAGGTTCGACACGGTGAAATATGACAGTAGGTCGACGATTGAACATTGTAAACCGCCAGAAATAACTCCACAAACACCGTGAAAACCACCTTTAGTTCGCAATAAGTCTCCATGACGGGCAGTTGGAAAGAAGGAGCAAAGGTGTTCATCCTCAAGAAATACGATTAGTTACATGGAAGTGTTAGGTTTGTGTCTTATCAGTAAAAGACTCATATGAATCACCAGACTTCAGGTAGTCCTTGAACAATACTAGTGCTACTCAAACATCCGTCTTGTCCCACTGCAAGGCAATAAAATAAAGAACGCACAGCGATCGCAGTGTACAATGCATTAACTGGTAAGTAGGAAGTAGGACGCAACGATTTTACTAGTTCAAAAGTATTCCTGAAAATTGACGGGCCTCGAAGCTTGTGTTTTCGAGTGGTCCGGACTCTGTGCAGCTATCACTGTCTTGATCATGGCTGATAGATCGCTTGTGTAAGTGTTGTGAAGTACGTGTTTTTCTAGTATTATTATTCTTCTTCTTTCGATATGTCATCTTACCCTGCACTTCCATTCTTTCTCGTTTCAGCTCCTATTCTGAAGTTTTGAAACGAATTAACATCCAGTGCATGGTTTGACGGACACCCGCTGTACAACAACATATTCGTTTTGTAATGCCTGGGATTCTAAGTCAAGAAAGCCTTGATGCTGACCCCCGCTGACATGCTTTTTCAAAAATTCGGAAATATCAGTTTAGTGCACAGTACTTACGTCAATAAATCTACATCGAGTTCAGAAAAGCTTGATGTCCTTATCAGCTACACTTCAAGAATAAGTGGGTGAATGCAAAACATTTGATGGCACCCTTAATACCCCAGGGAAGCCTTATGTGAAATCTGGGGTTTTACTGGGAGTCTGTTGTCTGTTTACAAGCAAGAGACCGGCCGAAGTTTGTAGCGGATCCTTCAAACCCTGGGGTCGTTGGTGAGGAAACTGCGCTTCCGGATAAGTCCTCGATAAACTAAACCAAACTGATTTTATACGCAGTAAAGTCATCAGCAGAGTGTAGTCTGACAGTATTTGCCAGCAGTTCCACAAAAAGAGATCGCTCAATTTGGAAGCGGCTTGCGAACAGGTTTTTCTCTTGGAGGTGGATCATTAACAGCCTATTTGTTCTTGTCCGCACGAACTCCCACATCCTGCATCAATTTCTAAAACGGATTTAAAAAACATCGCCAACCTTTGCCTTTTGAGTCCGGAACATTTGCAGCAGCAGGCGAAACGTGCCACTTGTGTAATTATGCTGGACGTCTTCGTTTCAGGTGTCCAGATACGGACCTAGCGGGCGAAATTTGTGTTAAAAATGGATAATACCAGAAAAAATGTTGCTCAGCAGCAGACACGAAGGCAAGACGCACTAATGTTTCTTATCTCTGATGGCTGTGGTCGCAGCCCCTCATTGCCTGCCCGGTACAGTTTTGGCTCCGTGTAATCAGTAGACTATAAATCTATCCGTAGTCTGTGAGGGACAAGGTTCATGAGGTACTGAAGTTACTATAATTTTGTGACATGTTTCACCTCGTGAAATCGTTGGATTCCGCTGGTGGAAATGTTTTTTATCTTCCAAAGGCGTAAGCAGACGATGTGCGACAGTCCAATGCATTGCAATCAATGGAAAAATAGCGAAAAGTTGAAGTTTACGTTAATCCAGAGAATTAATGATCGAATACTATAAAGGCTGATACCATCAATGTAATAAGCTATGGTCCTCCTGCATTTTGAACTTAATTAAGTGGCGAAACTCGGTTATATTTACGGCGACTGAACCGTTGTTGCAGCATGAGGACTAAACTTTTTATAGTCCTGCAAACGTAAGATACACCAGCACAAACATTGCAACAAGAGGATATGCGCAAAAACTGAGCAAATTAACGGTATTTTTTGTTATATTCGTCATACATATATGCGTGTTACAGTCATTCACCGGTACCACGACTGTAAACACTTCATGGGGGTAACACGTACGCTGGAACGTCGACAGTGGGACCTGCTAAACGAACGACACCGGAAAGCACCTCTCACTTGAAGGCTTACAGAATTTCCGCACAATTCTCCTAGGTTACGAGTGAAGACAAGCGGCACCCCATGCTTAAACGTCTATGATTTCTCCATCCATTTGTCCTAGCTTACGAGCGAAAATAAACCACACTCTATGCGGAAGTACTTTTAACCACTCGCGAAAGAGTGAAGTCACTTAAAACGAACACGTGGGGTAATCGACATGGGTAATCTATTCGAAGTCTGTGCGGAGGATACACATTACCACCGCCGTCCATCAGCACAGAATGTAGCCGATGGTTTTCACGCGTTCTCGGTGTCGATCCGGATGACAGAAGCCGTGTATCGGTTAAAGCCCCGTCATCCTATCCACCAAATATGATACCTGCAATATAACTGTGTACGTATTTATGAAGGAACTCACTTTCTCCAACTACAACACGCTTTTCAAAACGTCGCCTTGAAAGCCGCAATTTCCTGAAAAATATCCTGTTAGTGATTTGGTACGTAGTGTCTGCATATTCGTATGTCTAGATATACATTATTTTGGCATCCAGTCATGATAATAATAATATATATTTCTCAACGCATATGTGAGAAGCACGCTTGGTTATGCGCGATCACTGTAGATATTTACAAACCATACAAAAACGAATAATTAAACAGTAGCACAAAAGTGGAGTTTGTTGCAAGAATGACGTGGTCAAAGAGAAAATGACTGCAGTTTATGGAACTTCGACGCACGCAACAGAGAAAAAGATAGTTCGCTCATTTCACATATTTAGGCTAAAAATGGGATGTTACACTGTAATATGCAGGCCAGCCAACTCTATTCTGGATGCCCGTGACTCCGCGGACCAACCTTCGGGCAACGTGGACTCACCAGGAGACAGCGCTTTTCCGAAGCAGGGGTTCAACCGACAGTTCTGAAAAGAGAAACAATACGAACAAACATGAGCAGAAGGCCCGGTAAGCCATGCACACGACTTACACAAACGCAAGCTAAAACGGCACCGACAGCACAGCAGCACGCCCTGTCACGCTCAACCACAATTCGTGCGCACTTGCTGGTTCCGGTTGCGCGTTACAACATTAATTCACTGTTTACAAGGTTGTGGGATGGGCGATTTTTCAAATATTTCAAGGTCACTCCGGGGG